>WNHD01001864.1:0-17071 GCA_011057455.1 Ganaspis sp. Gsp50
TTATAATTCAAACGCAAAACATAAGTAGTTTCCAACCGAAAATCTGAGATACGTACTTTCTGCACTGCTCATAAAAGATAAGTAATTTCCAAACTGTTTAAAAGTTATAAGTACATTTGACTTGGGGTGAACGATGTTTTTGTAGTGTTTCCTTTGTTTTTGTTTCTTTTCCATCTTTTTCTTTTCTTTCTTTTCTATCTTTTTCATTTGTTCTTGTTTCACTGTAAAAAAGAAGTCTTACTTTCAGACCACTTTAGACTGAACCCGTTTACATCAGATCCAATGTTAACTAAATTTCAGAATCTAGAGTTGGATTTAAAGATCTAAAACTGACTTAGTCGTGTTTTAAGACATAAAATTTGCTGATTTTCAGTCATTTTGGTTTTAAGGTGTAAACGGTTTAAGACTTTGTTTTTTCTGTGTTCTTTTACATCTTTTTCTTTTGTTTTTGTGTCTTTTCCATCTTTTTCTTTTGTTTTTGTTTCTTTTCCTTTTTTTCTTTCCTTTTTGTTTCTTTTCCTTCTTTTTCTTTTGTTTTTGTTTCTTTTCCATCTTTTTCTTTTCTTTCTTTTCTATCTTTTTCATTTGTTCTTGTTTCTTTTACATCTTTTTCTTTTGTTTTTGTTTCTTTTGCATCTTTGTCTTTTGTTTTTGTTTCTTTTCCTTCTTTTTCTTTTGTTTTTGTTTCTTTTCCATCTTTTTCGTTTGTTCTTGTTTCTATTACATCTTTTGCTTTTGTTTCTTTTCCACCTGTTTCCTTTGTTTTTGTTTCTTTTCCTTCTTTTGCTTCCTCAAGAGGAAGCTTTGTTTCTTTTCATTCTTTTTTTTTATTTTCTTTTTTGTTTTCCTTTTCATTGTAAATTAAAAAGGTCTATACAAAGAGTACAATTGCGTTTTCCAGCAAGTGCTCACTTTTCTTGTGACAAACTTGAATATTCTATTTGTGGTTGGCGCGAGATTCACGAAAGAGATCAATTTTGTTTGTAGTGTTACTTTAGCGAGGGTTTACAGAAGAAAAAGAAGGAAGTTGAAGAAAAAGGAAAATGTGGTCAGAAGATTCTATGTACACAACACGATGAGTGATCGATCGTCACATAGCGTGCGGCGACTCGATTCTTCTTCCGATTTGCGGATGTCGTCTCGCTTATTTCTTTTTTATCGGGATTTTTCCTTTCTCGCTCTCTCTCTCTCTCTCTTTCTCTCTCTCCGCCCTTCTCATTTCGTCTCTTGAGTCTGCTTCTCTATCAGGCAATTGAAGCTTTCAAGCTTGAGGTGGGTATATAGACCGTCCTCAGCGACGCCGTCCGTCGCCGCATGATTATAATCCCGCAAGCAACCACAAGGAGTTGCCATGCAATCTGAAACTGGTGGAAGCATGTCACTCTCCCTGCGGAGACCTATGTTTATACTTGTGTTCCATCTCCTCGTGGCTCTTCTTCTTCTTCTCATTTTTTCCACTTTTTTCAATCCTTTTTTCAATCTTTTTTTCTTGTTCTTCTCTTCCTTCGTAGTCTTGGTCTTCTTATTCTTTGTCTTCATCTTCTCATTCTTCATCTTTTTATTCTTCGTCTTCTTGTCATTCTTCATCCTTTTATTCTTCGTCTTCTTGTCACTCTTCATCCTTTCATTCTTCGTCTTCTTGTCGTTCTTCATCCTTTTATTGTTCGTCTTCTTGTCATTCTTCATCTTTTTATTGTTCGTCTTCTTGTCATTCTTCATCTTTTTATTATTCGTCTTCTTGTCATTCTTCATATTTTTATTCTTCGTCTTCATCTTACTCTTCGTCTTCATCTTCTTATTCTTTGGCTTCATCTTCTTATTTATCGTCTTTATCATCTTTTCCTTCTTTTCCTTCTTTTGCATCTTTTTTTCCTCCTCGTTTTTCTTCATCCTCTTTTCGTTATGCTTTTCCTTTTTCTCTTTCCCTCTTGTTTTTCTTTATCTTCCTCTTCTGAATCCTCTTTTCTTTACGCATTTCCTTATTTTTTCTCTCATTTTATTCATATTTTTCTTCTTGTTTTTTTTTCTGTTTTTGTTTGTTTTTATTTTTGTGTGTTTTTCTTTTTGTTTGTTTTTCTTTTTGTGTGCTTTTATTTTTGTGTGTTTTTCTTTTTGTTTGTTTTTCTTTTTGTTTTTCTCCCTCTTGTTTTTCCTCTTCCTCTACTTCTTCTTTGTCTCCCCTCCTGATTCCTCGCTCAGCTGCTGCCTGATGAGCATCTCATTGGCCCTTTTTCTGCACTTGTTTCTTTGGCTTTTGTTGCTCCTTTCTATTTTGCGGATGAAAGGAAACACGCAATCGGGCAAAATGCCGAGGAGATGCTGGAGATGGATAGATCCTTGCGCTCGGTAGCGCAGATGACTGTAATACCGAAGCGATATCGGGAGAGATGAGCCAAGATCGTGCCTCTAGGTGCGATCGCCTTGGACGTTCCTCTTGATTTCAATCGGTCTGCCTGTACTCGGCTGCGTGACGAGCACTTGAACATGGCCGGATCAAAGATGCCTGATTTCGCGAAACTGGAAATTTCATCACTGCAATTGGATACTCTGCCGGTCAATATCCTCTCTAGCGTGCCACAAAATTCTAGATCATCAGCAGCCTTCAGCTACGATAATCGATTAGCCCCACTTTGCATAATTTCAATCTACGCAGCAAAATCCGCTCTCGCAAAACAATACTCAAAATCTTATTCTACTTGTATTCAACTCGCACGAATACAACTCTGTACTTTAAAATATTTCACTCTCAAAGTTTGATTCAGTAGAAATCTACTAACTTCACTGCTAAAACTGAACTATACTAATTAAATTAGTATATATTTCAACCGATTAGCAGTTGTTGTCAGTGAGGAATTTACTAATTTACAGTAGAATTTATAACTATTTCAGTAGATTTTTACTAAATTAATTCGTTGCTCAGTTTTCACTATAAAATAGTACTACTGTTTCAGATTTAGAGAGCAGATTACTTCAAAATACTTTAAAATACTTCAAACTACTTCAAAATACTTTAAAATAGTTCAAAATATTTAAGAATATTAGTATATCTTAAGTATTAAATAAAATATAACCAAAGATTAAAATATTAGTTTCAGAATACTTTATGTTACTTTAAAATACTTCAAACTATTTAAAGATACTTTAAAATCGTTTAAAGTATTTAAAATACTTCAAAATACTTCAAAGTACTTCAAAATACTTCAAAATATTCCACAACTTGACGAATACGCATTGTAATGGTTTTCTTATACGTTTTAACTTGTGCATTTTTGGGCAAATTTTCTCATTGGAGGCAACAAATGTTTCGATAATGGTGCATTGTTGTCGCCAACTTTTAGGTGTTTATTTAATAACTGTTGAGGTGTTTACATCATTTATCGCCGTAAACGCCATAACATAACCTTTCGAGCGAGGTTATTCCCTGTTTTATACTGCATTCACATTAACTGCGTTCTGAACACTCCCTCCAGTATAGATACATCTAAGAATCTGCGCTATTCACTTTCAAATGCTTACTTGATTGTAAAACTAAAAATTCCTGGAATTTCATTAACTTTACCGCGAGTGTTTTATTCAAATAATCGTACTATTCACACGTACCTGCTAAAATAGCATTATTCTCTCATTTTTTACTTTCTTACACATGTAACCATGTAACTTCAAACAAATTTGAAAAATACTCAACTTTGTAACTTGGTCAATAATCGAAGATAGTTATTGTCTGTTTTTTAATTATTTGTCTAATAATTTTTCTTGTCTTTTTCTTTTTTTTTTCTTTTTTTTTCTTTTTTTTTTCTTTTTCATTTTTTGGTTTATTAATATTTACCGCACAGATGTATATACATCCATAAAGAAACTGATACAATCGAAGAGAAAATAAGATAATCAATTTTTCACAAGATTAAGTACGGATTAAGAAAGTACAGTAGAACTAATTTACAATCAGATTTACAATATTGCCACGCCTCGTTTGCACTAATAATAAAATCTAAAAGACGTTTATGATCTCTCTGATTCATCCAGCACATTTCACTTACAACCAATATTGCTCCTCTCTGTTGGCAGATCTCTGCTCTCGTAAAAGAGATCCCCTCACACGTAAAGCTCTCAAGGCATGCACACTCTATAAGTAACCAGATCCCTACATTTGCGAATATTAACAAGAAATAGGATAGGTGTAGCAAAACCCTTTTATTATATCATCGTAAAGCAGCGCCGGTGATTTTCACGACTTGATATTTTGTCGCGGACTTTATCTAATCTCTTCTTTAACGACTTGACATGCAAAGTTTGCGTGCAGTCACTACCTTTATCACAATCTTGTCTCTGCGCTTATCGCTCTCGTCTAGTTGCTGAGCTAGATTTTCACCCAAGTCAAAGATTCTTGAGATTTCTTAATGAGGACAATGCACTGGGGGAAATCATATATTTGGCTAGCGGCCCTCTTACTTATTCAATTTGTGCCTGTTTTCTCTTTTTTCAACTTTTGTTTATCTAACCGATAGAGAAATTAAGAGACATAAATCCATCTGTCAGAGAAGTACTTTTAAACGTTCTTTTTTCAGCGGATGGAAAATTGTTGGCTTTTGTTTCAACATCAATCGGTCAACAAGTTTCATAACGAGATATTTAAACACTGAAAATAGGCATAAAGTAGGTGTTAAGTAGGTGTTAAAAATGGGCGTGTTTTTCAAATTAAGATAAAGTTGGGTAAATAATGGAAATTAGGGTATTTAGGTTTACTTCTTTTTATTAGAATCATCTTTTGACACACTAATTGAAAATTAGTTAAAAAAGGATTCGAGTCTCGTTTGAGAATTAAAACACAAAGTAATGGTATAAAGAAAAAAATAATTGGGGAAAGAGATAGGAAAGTGAATATCAAGAAAAAATATTTTCGAGAATGACTGTTTATGAATGATAGAATCATCTTGACGTATATTTATTTTTTAGTTCCAATTACGCAGTCTCATTTTAAAAACTCAGTATTAAAAAAATAAAATTTCTTTCCGTGTAGTTTCTAGGACATATCCGCCTATTGTGGATGCATTTTTTTTTGCTTTTACTTTAAAAAAGAAGGTTCCTGTGAAACGCCGAATTTGAAAAAATACTTTTGTCCTATTTTGAAGAATCTGAGTAAAAGTAAATAAAACACTTTTAAATGCTTCATCCTTGTAGAGAAAGCATTAATGTCATATTTTATTTGCTTTTTACTATTTGCTAATTACTAATTGAGCATAATGAGGAAGTAAAATGCTCATATAAAGTAGATACCATAAAAATATTCACTAAAGAAAAAACATCCAGGATACAACTTCAAGTTCATTATTGAAACTGGAAACTTTCGAGTCTAGAGAAATATATGATGATATTACTAAATATAATTGTAAAAATATTAGTTGCTTGTTAGTCTTTTACTTATGTTAATTTTGATTTATTTCCTGATTGTGAAAAAAGAGTTGTTAAATTCTTAAAATATTGAACTCGTATTCGGAAAAAGAGAATTGATTCAAATCCTTTTCGTGTTATTTTGAACTAGTGCTAAAGGGCATAGACGGTGGCGCCCTCTCACTGGATTTGCATTTCTTTTAACGCGATTTTAGTGTCAAAATAGCACCTATTTTATCTAGTGTTGTTTATACAGAAAAAAACCTGAACTCACTTGATGCGAGCTCAAATTGAGAATAATGGTACACTCTAAATCTGAATCAGTGAAAATTTCACTGATTCAGATTTAGAGTGTAAATAAAACGAATGTGGTGCCAATTACATGCTTCATTTTTGTTGCAGTTCAAATTGAGTAATAGTAAATAACATAGAATGTGGCGACACCTTCTTGTTTCATATTTGATGCGGTTCAAATTGAGTAGTCTTTGATCTCAGGTTTTTTCTATATGTAACTTTGCTTAAGGTTATATTAAATTCATATATATATTCAATGTATGTATATTTAATGTATGTATATTTAATGTATATACATATGCATATTTAACGTAATGATACACACGTTAATCAAAAACACATAGCTTTCGCTTCAAATGAAATCCACACCCGATTTCCGAGCCACAATTCCTAATTATTGCCAAGCTGGATCGCAAATCCGAGCCAACCTGGCATAAATCGAATGAGAAGTTGCAAGAAACGTGGGAAATTTTAATACAGCATTGTTATATGCATTATCTCCTTCTGAAACAGAAGAAGAGCCTCTCTTCTTTTCTGCCAAGTAAAGGAAACGCATTCTACGTGAGTCTGCGAGTAACTCGAAGCAGCAGCATTTTCCCATGAACTGTCGTGCGAGTACTCTATGATTACTTTTAAATATCGTTTCTCATATCTGTTTTAGGCTCTCGGAGGTTTTACTTGAGGAACTGCGAGTTTCCCTGTCTCAAAACTTTATGAGTTGATTTCTGCTTGCGAAGATCTTACTACTCTTCCGGATATCGTAAATCAAGCATATATGGTTCAACCCTTCACTATACTCGGCTAGTGAAAAGTCTCGTTTCGGTAGCACTCTCTCCGCCAGCAGTTTTTATTTCTACTTAAAATTATAGCAGCTTCTCTTCAGTGAAGCGAAAAATATTATTTTCTAATGCGGTTAATTAATACTGTCTAATTTAGCTTTTTAAATAAACATCAGAAATTAAACATCGAATCGGGTACTTTGAAATAAGATCGAGGAATAGCTATAAGGAATAGCTACAAGGATCGAGGAATGTTATTAAAAAATGGAACTATAAATTATATAGATTTTTTTCATCGTTCAATGATCCTGAACGTTCCATATACAGAATTATGTGTATTTTCTATTTTTCGGTAAAAAGAATCGTTCCTGCAATGACATTTCAAAACGGAAATGCGCATTGGTTCAAAATAACACGAAACTGATTTGAAACATTTTTCCACAGAAGAAACAAAATGTTCTTTTTCAATGCATCATGTGTTAACTTCCAAGATATATTGGAATTCTTTATGTGCCTGTAAAAATTCAAGTTCATCTTGAAATCCAATATTTTGTTTTTTCTTTGTCTGTGATTTAACATTTCTTTGGGTTAAGTTAACTAGACATTTTTTTTCAGTGTTGCATTTTATTTACTTTTATACCTTTGTCATAATTTACACATGATTATCATTTGTTTGAATCTTTATGTAATTTATTTGAATCTTAATGTAATTTATTTGTATCTTTTGGTAATTTATTTATATCTTTTTGTAATTTATTTGCACCTTTTTGTAATTTATTTGTACCTTTTTGTAATTTATTTGTACCTTTTTGTAATTTATTTGTATCTTTTTGTAATTTATTTGTATCTTTTTGTAATTTATTTATATCTTTTTGTAATTTATTTGTATATTTTTGTAATTTATTTGTACCTTTTTGTAATTTATTTGATTCATACATTAGCATTTTTATCCATGATTTATTTGTACTTCTTTACGTACTTTATTTATAAAATATAATTTATCTCCACGTCTTTATATGTACCGTTTATTTGTGCGTCATTACAAGATTCATTTTCCTATTTTTTCCAATTTCATACTCTAATTTATAGCCATTATTTTGACACAATATATCTTTTTCAATTTATGTCTCTAATCATGTAAGTAATCGAAGCATGAAAGTCTCTTGAATGTTATTCGATTAGCTCAAACGACAGTCTTTATTTCAATTAATATTTTGTAATTGTTGCCTAATGAACATTATACTTCTTGCTGGAAATGAAGGACTATTTTGTAATTCAGTCATTATTCAATCATTAGACACTGGAAATGAATTTTATTACCTTCCTCTGGTCGATAAAACCATCTTATTGAAAATTCTTAGACTTATTTTATAGTTCTTATAAATTTCACGATTTCTTCAAGCATCTCTTTCAAAGAAACTGAAAGTACCGGCGAGGAAAAAAAATCACTTTTAATAGTACCTGGAATCCATTTAGAAAATTTGCAAATCTCAGATTTATTAAACTAACTGAATAATGTGACGTTTTTATGAATTATTAACTCTCCAGTTTTATTATTATGGCTTTCAGTTTTTTATTGTTGTTCCATTCAAAAGGGCTATCAAACAAAGTGAAAGTATCATTTTATTGGTAAAATTTATTTTGAACCTGAGTTTGAACCTAATGATTACGTTATTTTAATATTATTATTATGAATATTATAATTATTAGCGCACTTTGTTATGCTTCTTATTATTATTATTATTATTATTAATAATAATAATAATAATAATATTAATTGATTCATTTCCTCTAGTTTGCTTTACAAATTATAATAATATTAATATTATTATTTTATTATTATTATATTATTATTATCAACATATCATTATTACACTGAAAAAAATAAGTATTGTTTTCAGCTCATTTTTGGCTGGAACCGTTTACATAAGTGTCAATTTGGACTGATTTGAAGACCGAGAGCTGACTTAGTCTTGTTTTAAGCCACAAAATTAACTGATTGTGTAAACGATTTAAGACTTTCTTTTTTCTGTGTATTTTTGTTATTAATTACTTGTATCACTTTTATATTAATGTACAATTTTACAATGGACTGATGAATGATTTAGACGATTTTTGCCCAATGTATAATAATTTTCACGATTCTTAAAATTGAAAAGTACAAAAAAGAGAATGAGAATATGAGTCACCCGCAGAGAGTTGCAACTATTAGAAAAATAGTGATTGCACTATGTTTATTATTTATGGTAGTAATTCGTGTCGAGTAATTCGTGATAGCTCTATTAGGTGAAATCGCATGCAATAAATAAATTTGATTGAAAAAGACTGTGATATTTTTAATGTCGCGATTGATCGTAAAGGCACATACGAGGCGAGCTGTGTAGTGAGCCAGCCGAAGTCTTCTAAGTCGATGTCCGGTATTTACTAGACTCGGGGCAATGACACTCATCGTCGCCGTTCTATTCGTCGTCCTCTTGTCACACTCTCAGTCACTGCAGGTGCGTCTTGCATCCTCTTGCGTGCATCCAATGTCGCTAATTTAATCAAACCCCTCTAAACAAACTAGTGAAAGACTCAAACAAGCAACCATCATGTAAACACTATCATTATTTCTCTTTTTTCCTTTTTTTATTGCACAATCAGAGAAAAAACCATCCTCGATTCGCACGTGTCTATTACGTGTAATCACACAATATTACCCAAAGTCATTTTAAATTGCAAAATATCAAGTTCGCATTTGTCACTTTTTTCTACTTTACTTTCCTTTCTTTTTCTTTCATTTTTTTCCTTTTCGTTTCTTTCTTTTTTTGTTTTTCGTTTCTTTCTTTCTCTTTCATTTTTTTTCCTTTTCGTTTCTTTCTCTTTCATTTTTTTCCTTTTCGTTTCTTTCTTTTTCTTTCATTTTTTTGTTTTTCGTTTCTTCCTTTTTCTTTCTTTTTTGTTTTTCGTTTCTTTCTTTTTCTTTCATTTTTTTCCTTTTCGTTTCTTTCTTTTTCTTTCATTTATTTTGTTTTCCGTTCCTTTCTTTTCCTTTCATTTTTTTTGTTTTTTTCCTTTTCGTTTCTTCCATTTTTTTTTGTTTTTTTTTCCTTTTCATTTCTTTTTTTTCTTTCAAATTTTTTGTTCTCTTTCCTTTTCGTTTCTTCCTTTTTCGTATATCTTTTGTTCATATTTTTACACTCCAATTCTTTTGTAAAAAGACCACCAATTTGAATGATAGAAAATAGTAAAATTTTTTGTTACGTGTTTTAATGTCTAGGATAATTATGATTATTATGCAAAGGGAGAAATAAGGATCTTCGATTTTTTAGTGTACACAAATATATTTAAATAAGTATACGTAGATTCTTTGTAGAAAATTGTTTCACACGCATTATAACGTGTGAATTTATTCTCTTGTTTTTACATAATTCTGACTTGGTCAGGTTGTTTCCCCTGTTCCTCTAATTCATCAGGATGATTCTTTCCTCGCGTGTAAACTTGTATAAAGCGTGGTGCTCTATTCTGGTTTATTATCCGATTAGAGGAAGAGATTAATCCGTGCGCACAAAGTAAGGATACTCGGGATTTAATAACGTACTTTTTTCACTCAAGTCCTAATTAATGCGAGACATTCTCTAATTTATTCCTAGCTTGTCATGTCGTAGCATCATTGACGTTACCTTCGTGCCTCTCGAGGGGAACATTTTCTTCTCAATTGTTAAAATAAATTGGCTCATGTTTTTCTAATCATCGTTCCCGCGTGTGAAAAATCATTTTTCGTTTATACTTTTTGAATCGAGCTTCAGTTTATTTGTTGCTCTTGTTATTGTTGCTTTTGCAATTATTGTTATTGTCATTATTGTTATTATTGTCATTTTTGTTATTCTTGCTTTTGTTATTATTGTTATTGTCATTATTATTCTTGACATTATTGTTATTGTCATTATTGTTCTTGTCATTAATGTTATTTTTGTCGGCATCCATTTCTATCATCATTAATGCAATTAGCATTTCATTAATGATCTTTTCCGAACGATTCTCGATTCTGCGACTTTTAAAGATTGGGTTGTACCGGCGATCCTTCTGGCGATAGGATTGGATAATATTTATCATTTTGATGGAAGCAGAAGTAATTTAATCTAATCTTGTATACGAAGTCTATCGAGTTACGTGAGATCAGAGTTGGACTGACATTAAATCGGTAAACTATGATTTCTATGTTGTTACGAGAGAGGCTCGCTTTGGCAAACATGAATGTATCGTGAACATGTGCAAAGAAATTAGGATCTAGAATCTAATACTTGAACCACTGGTGGATTAGCTGTCGATTCTCAGATTGAGAGATCCAAGTATCAGGATATCAGACATCGCTTGTTATACTCGTAAGACGTTAAGTCTTCCCCCAAGAGCCTGAGAACAGCTCTCCAAGTCACGATTTTTATACTGCCACAAGTCAAAGAGAATGTGAATTTACTCTCAACTTATTATAACCAGATAACTCATTGAAAAGTTCAATTTTGATCATTTCATTCCAACTGTAATCAAAACACGTGTAGGTTATTTACTTATCTAGTGTCGAATTTATTCCTTCGATATACAACTTGCTTATATAGAACAATTGCTTTCGAGATTCGAAACTGATTTTTAGGTGTAAACCTAGACTGATTATCACTGTATTATATACATTAAAGATAAACTTTCAATTTAACGTTCTTTCTCTATAAAATAGGTTAAAAATTAGACAATAATAACTTTCTCGACATTTTGGAGTAGATCTTAAAGTTATCCTTCAATTCATCTATTATGAAAAATAAGATGACTTGTGTTGATTAAATTTAGCCGAATAACATGTTTACATATAATCTTCAGTTGTTTATGAGTAACCGTTTTACTCGGTTAAATTCAGCAATTAAGTTTGCAGGTGCTATATTAACAGAGTCGTTTTCTCATCAGTGTAATGTTGGCACTCAAAATGTCATTTTGGAAAACGATTTTGAATCGTTAGAAGAAAACGTTAATTCGTTTTAGTTTTTGTTCCCTCTTTTTTAAAATTCTTTTTAGAAAAGAAAAATTCTTTTCTTTTTTTATAGGAAAACTAAAAACGATTTTAGAAATGAGCGTATACAGAATTGATTGTACGAAAGATATATAGATATATAGATATATAGATATATAGATATATAAATAGTTAGATTGTAATAATAGTACGTGTATTACAGTTGGAATATTTTAGCGAATAGTTTTTTGAAGGTCGCAGAAGGCTATTGTTGGTTTTGAAGGAGATTTAGGCGCGTGAGGTTAGAATTTGTTGTCCGGCGAAGTAACTTGGGTCGAAGGTCGGGACCTCTGGGGCGAGCCTCTTTTACGAGGAGTACTGTTACTGACACAGTGGCACGCTTATCCGCACTTGACTAGGTCATCTTACTTAAAGGCACCTGCATCCATGGGCTGACTCATCTTGTAAATTTGTTTGAGTCTTGTACTGCAACGTTGTAGCTCTTGGAAGGACAAGCGGTGAAATTAGGTAATCTCACCGGAACAGGCGTTACCGAGTTTCAAATCCAGGCTGCACTTATTGCTAATTTATAATGAGTCCAACTTTTATTAAATTCACGCACTACCGCCAAACACAGTTATTTAGTACTTATCCACATACGAGTCGATGAAAAATGTTAATTTATATTTTTTACATTCTTATCATTCTCTAATTTACATTCTCATCAATAATGAGAGTACAATAACAATATATTGTAACAATATATTGTTATATTATATTTGTATAATATACATTAATAATATACATTAATAATACACATTAATAATATACATTATATAATAATGTATACATATAAGTATAATATAACAATATATTGATATTGTAGTATCGTGTGCAACTTTGTTGCTTTATTAAAATCCAAATTAGTAAGAAATTAATTTGAATCACTGAAATCTTGAGGAAAAATGGCAAATTAACATTTTTGTGCTGAAGGCTCTCTTTTGAGAAAATTGCGCTTACAATTTTACGTATTATGTGTTAATATGACTTGAGTGTGCTGGAAATATTACTGCGGAATGTGTAAATTATAGACAATTCTTCAAAGTCTAAATGTTACCAAGAAAAGCAGAATTTAGAAATTGAGAAATTAATTGCAAAGATCTTGGGCAATTTCGTGCATGGTTGCAACTTTGTTAGGTTAATACGTTTAACTAAATAATTGTTTTAGCTTTCTTCTGGAAGTAAATCGCACGCAATGCAAATTAGAAAGTGCTTGTAGATTTTAGTGCAATATTTCAAAATCAAAATAACTAAATTGTTTCGCTTTATTATGTTATATAACTTTGTATATTTGTAACTTCCATTAACTTTCATTATTTATTAACTTTGTTCGTTGAATGAACAAAGTTCTTCATTGACGTTGTTCATTGAATGAATACAAAGTTGTTCATTCACTTGAGCAGTTGAAAAACTATTTCAGCACATCATGGTTCGCTTTTCTTGTCAATCCCGACGTTGCAAAAATGTCAAAAAGAATGCAAAAAGTACCACAAAGTGCAAAAAGTGCCAAAATGACAAAATCTACACGCACGTTCTCTGTTCCATACAGAAAAACTCTCCCAAAAAACAAGTTCAATAAACCGAATAAATTTCCGTTAATTATTTTCGTCTAGACTTTATTTAAAACACCTCTTGTTCAAAAATGGTCATAAATTGCAGGATTATCATCTTTTTCTCTTTATGGCAAAAAAGTTGAGCATAATTAAAAAATGTAAAAAAAGTGTAGTATAAAAAGGTTTTTAAGTCGCGCGGTATTATTATAGTTATAGATATATAGGGAAAATAAAAAAGAGGGAATATCACGTGTGTTTGTAAATGGCTCGTTGACCCGTCGCTTTCATATTCAAATTTATCGCAGTTATAATAAAACGTGTCCATAATTGACATCCGTCTTGCCTTATAGGAGGGCCGCCAAAAGACCCGGCCCCGCACTTTCTAGACATTTTTGCACGGCTCATTATGGTCGCGACACAATGCCGAGTGCTAACGACCTTTCCTGCACAACGTCGGCAATAATAAAGCGCTTTCAAATTAGTACAAGTCTTAAATGAAATACCGCTTTCCTCGCCCTTATCCTCATCTTCATTCTTGTCCAAGCAATAACCACTCCCTTCCTTCCTCCTCGCTTTTCATTCTTGCTCGACCGACCCTTGAAAATTCAATTTAACGCGCTCAATTGACCCGAATGGCGCTTTTACTGCTTCGGCGAAATTACTTTTTTTCACCTTTTATTCAATTGTTTTATTAAAATTCTCAACAATAGGTTCAATCGTATTTTAGGGAACTCAATTTAATCAGTAGTTGTTATACTTTTTCTGAAATTCGGATAATTTATGTTAATCAAAGTTGAAGAGTATTTGTTCCTAATTTTCAGACTAACTTTAATTCTTTTTTAGTCCTTTTAGTCCTTCTTAGTATTTTTAGTTTTCTTGGTCCTCTTTTAGTCCTCTTAGTCCTTTTTTTTAGTACTTTTAGTTCTCTTAGTTCTTTTAGTTCTCTTAGTACTTTTAGTTCTCTTAGTACTTTTAGTTCTCTTGGTTCTCTTTTAGTCCTCTTAGTCCATTTTTAGCCCTCTTATTAGTCCTTTGTTAGTCTTCCTAAAAGGGAAACATTCTAAAAACGTGTAAAAATCAAGCATCTTTTATTTAAAAGCAAAACAAAAAGCGTCTTTTGTGCGTGTGAGAGTTCTTGATGAATTAGTTGATTTTGTTGTTAAGTTTGAAATTGTCAAAAACGGAACGTGAATATTTAACTGAAAGTTGAATTAGAAAATTTATTTGTAAGACGACAAAAGAAAAATATACATAACACTTATATAAATTAATGTATCCATTTCTCAACGTACTTTCATTAAGTTTAAATTATCAGTGTTTATAAATTTTTCAAATTTTATGTTTCAGGTGAGTGCTGAAATTGATTCGTGACTCTTGGAAATAAGATTTAAGCAAATCGATTTGAACTCAAAATGGATTTGAACCAAAAATCGATTTGAACTCAAAATCGATTTGAACTCAAAATTGATTTGAACCCAAAGTCGATTTGAACCAACAATCGATTTGAACCCAAAGTCGATTTGAACCAACAATCGATTTGAACCAAAAATCGATTTGAACCCAAAGTCGATCTGAACCAAAAATTGATTCAAACCAAAAATCGATTTAAACGCCACAATGATCGTGAGTACAATAGCAAATAGTACAAAACACATATAATGTAAAAGTTGATATATAGATTCTTTTCTAATGTGAAAGTATCGATGAAACTATCACTTAAATTCTTTTAGCCATTATTTCATGTCGTGTTTTCAAAAATGAAGCAATTTCCTTGAAACGTGTTGAGGAAAAAGAGATATATCGAACATGTTCTTTTCTTATTTGAGCTGAAACTATTGGTCTGATATTTCAATTTGCGGCGCATTGAGAGCACTGACTCTGGTGTCTTTGAAGTAAATGTAAACACGACTGGAACGTCGTTGCGTCGCCCGTATCAGTGGCGTTCCAGATTCGCGTTCGTTTCTCCAGAAGCAAATGGTGCGTGACTCTTTTCTTGTTCAACATGATTCCTTCCCGTTGTAGAAATGAAATGGCTCTCGTGTAGTTGTTGATTCAAAAGAGAAGCCTTCCTTGCCCTTTGCTCAACTTATCAATAAATAATTGTGTGTTGTGCATGTTTCTATACACACTTTTAGAAAAAGGATCTACAAGTCTTGACAAGCTGCCACTAAACTGTTTTTGTAAATTCAATAAGATGATTTTGAAAAACTTACTAGCGCAATATTTCTCTACCGTAATTTTGAAAAAATACTATTGTAGCCTTACAACTCCTTTTGTGTTAGTAACACTATTTTCGAAATCTTACTATCATTATCTTGAAAATCTTATAGTGTCAGTATCACAGTTTTCTTGAAAGTACTATCTTGATACCAAAAAGTACCAAATTGATCACAAAATCTTCATCAATTTTATATTTTTCATATCAATTTGATACTTTTAAGTAAACTGTGATCTTAAAAATGTGGTCTTGAAAATCTTAGTGTCATGACACTAAGATTATATAGTGCACTATATTGAAAATCTTAGTGTCATTGTTTTGAAAAAATTGCCATCACCATCTTGGAAGTTTTACTACCACATTTTTGACAATCTTATTTCTTTTTTCTGATCCTCCCTTTTCATTCATTTTACTCTGTTTTTTATTCCTCTTTGTTTTCACAATCTTTTGCCTTTCATTCGTATACACAGGCCGTCCGTAACTTCCGTGAAATCGAGTTTTTGTCTCAACTTTTGCTTAACGTTGAATTTCCTCTTGGTTCCTTCATTCCATCAACGGAGCTTCAGCGTAATTAATTTTTTTACAAGTCCAAATATGGTTACTCCCTGAACCGTTATGTTTCGTCGATGCAAACTTTAACTTTTTAATTTTCGTTCAATAAAGTCACACTTGATGAGTGTGTACACTCTCGTCTTTATTTTGTCCATATTTTCGAATTTTTAATATTCAATAACCATTTTTTTCGTTATTTTGTAAGTAACTAGTACCTGAATTATAAATTGAACTGCTTCTATCGAAGGATTTAAGAAATAATTAAAAACATTCTCTTTAAAGATTTAGTAAAAATTCCACTTAAATCGCTCATTTGCAACCCGGACAACTCTGAAGTTTGCAACTTTTTTTCTTTTACAAAAAAGAAAGAAAACAGTTTTTGTTATTTGTTAATTTTTAAAATATTTTTGTACAACTCCGAAAGATTTTATTTCACCTTATCTTTTTTATAAAGTCAGTAAATGTAAATGTAAAAGGAGTGTAAAAGAAATGTAAAAGAAATGTATAAAAGAAATGTAAAAGAAATGTAAAAGAAATGTAAAAGAAATGTGAAAGAAATGTAAAAGAAACGTGAAAAAAACATGTAAAAGAAAAAAAATGTTCTATGTGCGGCTGACCAAAGTTGGGCGTAACTACTGGAAATTTCTAATGGAGCGAAATTGTGATGTTGCGGTGACAATGTGAAAGAAGGTCGTGTGTGTATGAGGTGTGAAATACAAAGTAAAAGCATGTTCAAGGTTAACCCTATTTGACAATTGCTTGATTAAGATTTCATGCGCATTGAAGCGTCGACAGTTTGGACTTTCTTTTCTGACGCCCACACCTGCACAGGAAGTTGAGAACGTGCGATTATGCTCAAGGGTTCGGCCCACAGAATTACTTAAATAATCATATAACGGTTCGTCAGAGCTGTGCCAATAAATTGATTGTGCTTGATATCGATCAACATCAAATAATTCTCTTCTTCATTTGTTTGTTTATTACACTGAAAGAAATCATTTTGTGCCATAAAAAGTGCGCGATTGATGTACAGGTTATACTGATAATTATGCTGCCGTCCTGATTTAAAAAGACACTATCTACATATTTTATGAAAAATGAGTTTTTTATACCGTTGGATTCGTAAAAAAAAATAGAATTTTTGTGTGCTAATTAAAATTATTAATCTTAATTAATTTTCGAGTTAATTAAGCGCTAATTTCGCCAAAAAGCACTATCTACAGCAATTTCCGTCAAATCCTGATGCTAA
>WNHD01001865.1:0-20906 GCA_011057455.1 Ganaspis sp. Gsp50
TTATACTCATTTTGTATAATTATTTAAATTCAATTTGAATAATTATTTAAAAATGAATTGAATAATTATTTAAAATGGATTGAATAATTATTTAAAAATGGATTTAATAATGATTAAAAATGGATTGAATAATTATTTAAAATGGATTAAATAACCATTTAGAAATGATTGCAACAATTTCATACATTTATCATTTGGCACTAAGTATCAAATGTATAAGAATGTTTGGTTTTAAGAATAAGAATGGTGCGATTTGAAGAATGGAGTTATTGATATTAAAAGTTAATTAAATCTGAGTCTGCTGAAAATATCTTTGAAATAGAAATATTTTCAACAGATTGCTGAAATTGTGAAGGGGAATTGGATTCATGGTCGCTAAGGGAATAAATTTCATCATTTTAGTGGATGTGGAACACGTTTCGTTGAATTAATCTAAACCCGTGTGTGTTAATTAAAATTTATCTCCGACACGAAAACTTTGATTAACAAAACAATATTCTAGTAAAATTTATGTTACGATATAATTTATCAACTTCAAATAAATCCCCCGATTTCAAATTGACAAGTTTAGTTTCACAGTTCCATTAACAAGAATATAACTATTTTTATTTATGTTCTATACTTTTTGTTTATTCATTTTTGATTTATGTTAAAAACCATTTTTTATTTCTTGTCATTTGTTTTTTCTTGTATTTTTCATTTCTTTGGCGTTTTTTTATTCAGTTTCAATACATTTTTTTTATTTCCCACGTATATTATTTATTGTTAAGTTTCTATTTAACTTTTATTTATTCATTAACTTGGTGCTTTACGAAAGCCATTTTCATTATAATATATATTTTATATATATATATTATCATAATATCATATATATTTTCATAATATATGACCATTTCTGAAACGCAATTAAAGAACAGTAATTTGAAAATTACAATTTTAGGATTACACTTTTAGAATTCCATTTTTAGAATTACAATTTCAAAACCACAATTTTAGAATTACAATATCAGAATTACAATTTTAGAATTACAATTTCAGAATTGGAATTACGGAATAATTTCAGAATTACAATTAAGGAATTACAATTGCAGAATTACAGTTAGAGAATTACGGTTGCAGAATCACAATTTCAGAATGGCAATTTATTACATTATAATATTTTTTGAAATTGAGAGAAACGCGATGAATAAATAATGAATAAATGACAAGAATTGATAATAAATTGCAAGAAAGTCAATTCCGTGAAACTAGAACTAATAAAAAACTCATTTCTAGTAAAGAGAAAAAAAAAGTAAATAAAAAATGAGACTGATTAATGTAACTAGACTTAATTGAAGCAAATAAGAGGATCTTTTCAAGTAAACCACAATTCAACGATTCAATAAATTACATCCTTAAACTTTTTAAATTGAGTTGAATCGGCCAATTAGGCTAACTACATATTCAATTGGTTCAATCATGCCACAAGTTTAATTGACTAGTAACTATAGATAGAGAAATTCTTTCAACAGATTCTTATTGAATATAAGCTAGTTTTTAAACTTGTGCATATTCTTCTCATTTGCTCAAAGCAAGTATAATATCGAATTCTGAATTATTTTCCCAGTATAACTAGGAATAACTCTCTTGTGTGAGCATGTAGGCAAAAGCAATGAATTGTGATATTTTTAAGTGAGCCAGAATAAATCAGGCGTATCATGACAAGCTGGCAATTTCATTTCCAACTAGTAGAACTTGTCAAATGAAAAAGCCGTGCTACTCAGAGATATGACATCGCTTCCATATATTGACTTTACTTCTGAAATGGAGAACCGTGTGCAAATGTTGTGTGCATGTGAGTGGAGGGATGAAAGTATCGACGTGACTGAGGACGTTATTTTTCTTTACACAGAAAACCAAACTTTCTTCGCCATCTCGTTAAAAGTTGGTCTCGCAAATTTACTTCAGTGGAAATATTATTTAGATGGTTTCTCAACTTGCAGGAAGTACCCTACCCCTTTTTCCACCCATTTTCAACTTATTCTCCAACCCCGTGCGTCCAAGTTCGTTCACTCTTTCCAAGCCTTCGACTCTTGTTTTACATTCAAGTTGGAGTTCGCTCTTACGTAAATACATTTTATAATCGAGTTTGAAAGATTGAAATTGCCGGCACCGGCGAATCCTATTACCGTAGCAGCGACGTTGCAACCGGATGCACTTCGGTTCCGCTTTATAGATTCAGGAAGAACAAGATGAAGAGAAAATGTCCAAGAATAGTGTCGGGGGGTGAAACACGTCCCTTTTTTATTTTTCACAAATTATACAATTCATTAGCAACTCTCGTCTTCAAATTTATAGAATTCGCAAAAACAAATGTACAGAAATTCATATATTTGAAATTTATATATATACATTTAAAATTTAGATGCAGACATTTAAAATTTAGATGTATATAATTAGATTATTATTTAGATGTTTGTATATGTTTATAATTTGTAAATTATACAAATAAATAATAATAAATAATAATAATAATAAACTCTAATAATGGTTTAAGATGTTTAGGTGCTTAACTTTTAAGACATTTTTTGATGTCTTATACTAAAAATCTTATTCGCTTTCAGTAGATGCAAAAATTAATTAATTGCAATGAAAAAAATGTCTGGTCAACTTAACCAGAAAGGAATGTTAAATATGCCCTTACTATTTTTCTGGTTAAATTAACTAAAATTCTGGTCAACTTAACTAAAATTCTAGTTGACTTAACCAACATTCTAGTTGACTTGACCAACATTCTGGTTGACTTGACCAACATTCTGGTTGACTTAACTAATATTCTAGTTAATTTAACCAGAAAAAATAGTAAGGGCATATTTAACATTCCTTTCTGGTTAAGTTGACCAGACATTTTTTCAATGTGATAGACAGTAAATCATACAGAGTTATTTTTATCCAAAAAAGTGATAAAAATTACTTTATTGTGTCACTTTAACTCAATTTTTTGAGTCAAAATAATTCTGTGTAATTCACTGCAGAATTATTTTGACCTCAAAAAGAGGATAAAAATAACGTTTTTGTAAGTCATTTTAAATTATATTATTTTTACGTTATTTCTACCCCCTTTTGGAAGTCAAAATAATTTTGCATGATTTACAAAGTATATTTCTATTTATATAAAATATAAATTTAATGACACATATTTTGTAGTTTTTCAATGTTAATTTTTAAATTTATATATTTATATTTATATTTAAATATATATTCAAGTTTATATTTGAATTTATATTTAAGTTTATATTCCAATTTATATTTAAATTTATATTTAACTTAATATTTACATTCCACATTATATTTCTCATTTTTATTTTCGCTCATTTAAAAATAATCTCCAATTTTTTAATACAAAAAACGAAAAAGCGGATAACTTGGACGCGTACTTAAATATTGTCTGCTCTTGATTCCAAATAAGGTTCGAGGGTAAAGTAATGTATATAATTAAAGACCGTTCTTGGAAAGCTTAAAATAATGTACTAAAAACGGAAAATGTTCACGCAGAAAAGAAAAATCGCCAACTCAAGTATAGAATAGTTTTTTCAGTAAAAAAAAAAAAAATCAATGAATCTCAACTCAGGTCAAATGTGTCTGTAGCTATAATGTTTTCGCTCCGAGAAATCAATTGGAGTCGTAGAAAAAATATTTGCTTGTAAAGTTATTTAAATTGAAATTGGATTCAGTGGTACGAAAAACCTTTTTCCATTTGTAGAATGCAAATGTGCAGTATTGAGATTGTCTTGAACAAATATCGAGAAAATGTTATTTAGCTTTTATTGAAAAAATTTCGATTTGATAATAATGTATAATGTTATAAAATGATTAAAGTTTGAAATTTTAGATTACAATATATTTTAGATATAATTTTAGAATTTGGTTCTTTTAAAGAACAGGTGTTGTTTTAATATTGTTAATATTAAACTTGAAATCTTTTCCCTCAAAGGGTATATTTTTTGTTCTTTTGTTTGTTCTTTTGTATTTTGTTCTTTTCATATCAAAATCACAAACTTTAATTTCAACACAGTGGTGCAATAATCAGTTTTATTTGTATAATTTTGCTAAATTAGAAAAAAATAAATAATACTTAGTGGATTCCATTTAACAAATAACTGTAAATTATTTTAATTTCCGACTCGTAATTGATTTATTAACAGTTATACATTCACGTTGCAACAGTGCACAAATCATTGAAGGACGATTCATGATTTTTTGCATAGACTTAATTACCAACTGAGCCTTAATTACCCTAATTACCTGACGGAAGAAAAACTTGTTATTTATGTCTATCAACGCTATTTAAAAATTTAAACAAAAACATAAATGATGATCATGCTTAATGAGAATAATAACAGTTGCTCGAGAGAAAAGAAAATAATTTCCCATCTTCCGGACCAGATTTACTGAATCAATTTCTCTTGTGTTAATATTTACTTTTTTTATAGTGCGTAAATAATAAATAAAAAACGTAATTAGTGAAAAAGAGAAAGTAACGAAATACACCTGCGTAAAAACACATTTTTTCACCGACAGGAAGAATTAAATTAATTTTTTTAAATTAAACTTAATTAATTAATAATAATAATAATTAATTAATCGTTGAATTCTGTTATTTCTTTTAATAATTAATTAATTTGCAAATATTTACAAATGAATGAATGAATTAATAATTAATTAATTTGCAAATATTTACAAATTTTAAATCAGTGAACATTTTTGTGATTATTCACTACAAATTAAAAATTCTATTTAACGTTTCTGAAATATTAAATTAAACATTTACGAATACCTTCACTCATGATTTATAACATTTATGATTTATCATATTTATGATGTAAAATTAAAATAAAACGGTCTCAATATGTCAGAAATTAAAAGCGAAAGTACTTTGTTTTTTTAATAAATAAATTACCCGGCTTTGCATAAATCTCATACTTTCGAGAGAATATTTTTGTGGGAAATAAAAGAAATATCATGGAAATGATTTATGATCGAAAGTGTTAGATTAAAGAGATTGAAAATTAGTAATACTAAATTCATAAAGCATAAAGATAACTGATATTAGTAAAAAGAGAAGGTGTTTGAGAAAACCATCAGAGCGTGAAATACTAGAGCATACGAAGCACATATGAATCTAAATGTGCTTTCGAATTTGCAGAATGTGTGATAAATCATGCCACACTAGAAATAAGGAAACTTCTCAATTTCATAGACATCAATTATTCTCGACATTTCGAAACGAAAAAAGTAAACGTTTTTTCTATAAAATTTTCTATTTCATAAAAATTTCAAATATCGATATTACTACAGAAAAACGCAATATTTACACATTCATATTTAGTTTACATTTATTATTACAAGTTTTTATATATAACATACTATTGTTTATTAAAAATTATTTTCAACGTTCGACTAAAAATCAATTTCATTGAAACATTTTTTCTTTAAATTGCAAAAAAGAAGTTATTAAAAGAATATTATTAAAAAAAGATTATTAAAAGAATTTAAAAAAGTATTATTAAAGAAAGTTATTTTATAAAATGTATATTTTCCGGGACAAAAGTACTAAAACATTTTTAATATAGAAATATTTTACATGACATGAAAATTTCTTTCCGTACTTTTATTTGTAATGTTCCGCGGAATATTTCACATTTTTTAATTAAAGTTCATGACTCAATGTTTTTTTTTTTATTATACTATATAATACAGAGTTGGGCGTACAGAATTTTAATTAGAAATTACGTTAACGAAAATAATTTGCAATTTAATTACTTTCGATTGTGCTCTCAGTGACGTGCTTCCAATATCAGGTGTAATTAAATTATACACGAGAATTCAGGATATTGCGATTTGGAAATTCAAATTAATTTCATTTTGGAGTAACTAACGTAATTTGAAAGTTTGTTGCCGACGTTCCTATTATTCATTTTAATGGAATCTTTTTTCAATAAAGACTTTATATTGAACAAGTCGGGGGCAAAGAGAGGAATATTTTATAAGCGTCGTAAGAGTAGACATTCTCGAGATTCCCGCTTTTTCAATATTACATTTTTAAAATATATTGAAGAACTTGCTTTTGCATTTTATTTGTGTATAAATCAATGCGATGGTAACGGATTAATGATAATAGTAAAACCAATAAGAATAACAATAAAAATAATAATAACAATAATAACAATAATAAAAAAACAATAATAACAATAATAAAAAAAACAATAATAACAATAATAAAAAAACAATAATAACAATAATAAAAAAACAATAATAACAATAATAAAAAAACAATAATATAATCATGAAAATAATAACAATAACAACAATAACAACTATACAATAAAAATGTCAATAAGAAAAACAATAAGAAAAACGATAGAGTAATAAAGAATAATAACAATAATAAGTAATAACAAAAATAACAAAATTATGATAGTAAAAATAACAACAGTAATAACAATTAAAAAAACAAATCAACTGTAATAACAATGCAGGTTTACCTTTATAGTCGGACCTTAATGTTTGCACAGTTAACTTAAAATTATCAAATTGATATTAAAAGGACTAAACTGATGTTAAAAGGGTTAAATTGATCCAGATTTTGTTATCAAACTGATATTTTTGGCTTCAAGTTGATATTTTTTAGTATTAATCTTTTTTGGTACCAAGTTGACACTTTCAAATAAACTGTGGCATTAAAGAATTTGCATCTCTCTTAAAATACATATAACATAAATAAATGCATAATTTTCATGTTAAGTAATTATATTTTACTAGCTGTAGCTTTAACCTAAATACGAGGAATTACAATACATTTTAAATTAAAAATTCTTTTTTCAAAAAAAAATCTTTTAAATAGAAATTCTTTTAAAAAAAAAGATTCGAATAAAAAAGATTTGAATAAAAAAGATTCAAATAAAAAAGATTCGAATAGAAAAGATTCGAATAAAAAAGATTAGAATAGAAAAGCTCCGTACATTATTACAAGAAATGTAGCATTATAATTGAAAAAAGGACTTTAGTATTAAGATTAAAGATACTGTGATATAGAAACAGAAAATCTTGTTTTACAAGACAAGAGCGAAACGATTCTTAAAAATGAATTTCATTTTAATTTATCTGTCGATCTTGCTTTAGAATTCTAATTGTATTACATCTATATTCGAAATACAAGAAACTCTCAGGAGGATAAATTGCATTAGCTCATCTTATACATATTCTTCTCTATTATAAGCCTCCTGCATGTTTGTAATATATGAAATTTATGGCACGTTGGGTAAATTCAGTTCTGCTTTGAAACTTCAAATTGTATTAAGATTCGAGACCTTTGTGGGATTGCCCGCACCATCTCTCTCCTCCATTCTTACTGTATAGTTGTCAAGAGCTACAAGAGAACATGTAACTATTCTATATTTACAACTTGGTAATAGCGTGTCCGGAATTGTAGGAAATTACACGTTACTCCCTCAACCTTAAACTTCTCCCCTTTCAATTCCTCGTCTCGTCTTTTGTAACTTATTATCATCATCATAATCATCGTACCAATGTTATGAACTTTTTCTTTCTTATATGTACAAGAAAACGTGTATTTGATTAAAGGGCGTCATAATCCTTTGTGAAATGATTCAGAGTTGTTTGAATAAAGGACACCACATGACCCTCAATTTTAGTCAACTCTTCATTATAGTACACAACAGACGTGACAGTTGAATTTTAAAAATGACGAAATTTTTAAGAGTTTCTTCTTGAGTTTCATCTTCTTAGCGCCTTTGCACTAAGGGATAAGTAACAGCTGCAAGAAGAAAGACCAAAATAAAAAAGTAGAAGAAAAAGAAGAGCAGCTGCACTCTCAGTTTCTTGGCTGCTGTAAAACTTCTCAGCACTGTATTTAAAGTGACTCCTGATGCAGAAAAAATTTAAATCTTGCGCAATTCTTTCAAGAATTTAATGCTTTTCAGTATATCCAGAAGCTCAATTATGAACAAAGAGAAAAAAGGACCGTAATTTAACAGTTAATAAAACAGCTAAGTGAGTGTAAAATATTCAGTATCGTTTATGGAATCTTGTTCTTCAAAAAATTACTCTTTGCACAATGTACAAACTTCTCATACATTATTTATCATATTTTCATCATTTTCACAATGTTTTGTACTGCTGGGATTATGCATAGTTTCCCACTCTGCAAATGAATGCCTTTTATTTCTATGTACGATTAAGAATCATAGAATTAAATAACTTAAGAATCTTGGAATTCTTAAGTTAATCTTGGAATTCTTAATCTTGAATTTCAATTCTTGGAAGAATTGAAATTAACTTAAGAATCTTGGCAGAATTGAAATTAACTCAAGAATCTTGGCAGAATTGAAATTAACTTAAAAATCTTATCAGAATTTGAAATGAACGCTGTATATCTGCGATACTCATTTATTTTTTGTTCAAAGGGATAAATTAGATCAAAATAATTATTTTAATAATTGATTTATTAATATTATTGTTCATAATTTATTAGTGCAAAAAATTATAAAAATTTAGTTACAGTTACTTTAGAATTTATGACTACGTTTTTTTTGTTCCTTGGGTTATGATTATTACATATAGAAAGGACATTACGTTTATACAATTAAAAATAATCATGCGTTATATAATAGTAATTATATTGTGTCAATTAATTTAAATAGACCCGTGTCTTACAATGGTAATTATTCCTTATAAAAAACATAATTATTGTTACATGATATAATAACACCAAGTTATTACAACGTAATGCAAATTAGAAAATGCAAATCAATTTACCGGCACATACGTTTATTAATATATATATATATTCTTCGTTGATAAATTGCAAAACACGTAAAAAGTGAAAGCCAAGTAAAATTTTATTTGCAACTGTATTTTATTTTTACATAATTTTATTTTTAAACAACTGTAACTAAATTTTATTAATTTTATTGAACGCCCATTTGTGCGTGACTTCATTTTCCTTCTTTAACATCTCAGACCAGAAAATCGTAATTCCCCATTTTAATATAACTTTTACGACCCAAAAGTACTCTTTTGCAGAATTTTTTTCAAACTTTTTCTATTCGTTTATTTTGTATAAATTTTTACAAAGCTTATGAAGTTTTTATAAAGTTTTAAAAAGTTTTATAAAGTTTTGTATAAAGTTTTTATAAATTTGTATAAAGTTTCTCTAAATTGTTATAAAGTTTTTATAAACGGTTATAAAGTTTTGTATAGATTTTTTATGAATTTGTATAAAGTTTCTATAAATTGTTATAAAGTTTTTATAAACGGTTATAAAGTTTTTATAAATATAAAGTTTTTCGGTATAAAGTTTTTTTGAAATTCTTTCGTGTTTTAAATTTACTAAAAAATGAATTTTATTACTTTTGAGAAAATTTAATTACGCTTAAAGTTAATTAATTTTGAAAAATGGATGTAACTTTAAGACGATTATAGAGCAATTTGTAACAAAGTCGAAATTGGCAAACCTATAAAATTTTTAGCGCGGACGACAAAAGTGTAATGGTCAATGTATATCACGAAATTAGATGAACGTTTTTTTTATAGGTTCAAAGTAAAACAGCCTCGTAAAGTTTGCCTTCTGGTGTAATGTTACATCGTTGGTAGGTAATGACATAACCGCACCACTATATTACCAGTGATACGTGCAGAATGTACATAAAACGCGTATAGGTGAATATATCGTTTAGCAAGTGCATCTCTCACAAACGATAACTTAAAAATGATCATAAATATAACATTTCCATTTTACCTCTCATTTTTAGAATCTAGCTTCTTTTGTCCCCAAATCCGTGCTTTATTTACGACTTTAAAAAGTCTCGATATTTAAATTATTATTTATTGTATATAAATTATTATATATAAATATTATATATAAATTATATATAAATTATTATATATAAATACGAGTATAAATATTATATAAAAATACGAGTATAAATATTATATATAAATACGAGTATAAATGTTATATATAAATACGAGTATAAATATTATATATAAATTACATATAAATTATTATTATTTTTAAAGTAACAATAATAAATATTGTTACATTATATTATACATTTTATTTTTACGTTACATTATTACACATTATATTATATTTTTATATATACATCACATTGTTATATTATAATAAATATCATTTAGTATCATATTATTACATTATCATTATTGCCAAATTATCGATTTTTTTTTCTTTTTGAAATCCGAAATTTTTACCAACTATACACCGGAACCGCCGATTCAGTGTTTGGTGTTGGAACATACAAAATCAGCGTTCCAGTGTAGCTACCAAAATTACAGAAATCTATAATAATTTCACAAGTAAAACTGAGCTTCTAATTCAATTAGTCGATTTCTGCTGATTCAGACTAATTGGAAATAAATAAAAATAAATAAAATAAACTAAACGAAAAATTTTGTGATACGAAAAAAAATAAATAAAAATAAATAAATAAAATAAACGAAAAATTTTGTGATACGAAAAAAAAATCTCGAGAATTACTGAAATCTATAAGATTAATGAAACCAATTAAAGGTAATTTAAAGCAGGACGTTGAAAAATTGAAATATTAAATTACTAATTAGAAACTTGGGACTAGAATTCCGACAAAATTGTCGAGAAGAGATGAATAATCAGTGGATTGTGAACTTTAGAGGAATTTCTTTGAAATGAAGGCCTGCTTAAACGGGTGCAATAATACGAGGACTAATTAATACAATTTCACCAAAGCACCGAGATAATCGAGTTTCATTAGCGACGAACGATATCTCGTCCACTTGTGGAGATTAAAGCAAAATTAATCTATTACTAGTAGATGAGGTAAGGGGTTTTAGTTACTGAGGTGGTACCCGCACTATCGTTAGAATCTCCCGACAAATCCTCATCTTAATTAAGAAAAAAACGCCCACTTTACAATTCACCTAATTGGTGCAGTGCAATGCCTCATTGACAAGCCAATTAAACCATTTCTTCAATTTTTACCTAATCTCATAGAGTTTTCAATTCCCACCAAATTATCTCATCGTTTTTTATTTTACTACCCTGCCCAATTAGCTAGTTAAAAATATTCATTAATATAAATTGATATTGAATTCGATATCGTGGGCTCGATATTTTGTTGCAAAAAAAAAGTTAATACAAATATTCATGTATGTTTTGTAGATAAAGGGCTTCTGTTCGTTGATATGTTAATAAACAATAAATAAAATAAATAAAATAAATAGAATAAATAGAATAAATAAAATGAATAAAATAAATAGAATAAATAGAATAAATAAAATAAATAAAGTAAATAAAATAAATAAATAAAAATAAAATAAAAAATAAATGAATAAAAAAATAAAATAAAAAAGCGGTACTAAAGGCAGAGAAACTCTGATCAAACACAACAGTTTTTACATACAAAGAAATATCAGCATTAATGAATTTTTTATCGGAACATTTAATAATGAAAAGATTGTATCAAGCGATTTAATTAATGAATGTTTATTTAGTATTCATATGGAGTAAAGTCTTATGATAATGGGATTTTTTTTTAATAAGAGTAAATTAAAATGCCGTAAAAAGCAAATACACTTCTCGTTTGTCACTGATTAATTATACGTTGGTCTATTGCCTGAATAATGAATTGAGACGGTTATCATCGCAGGAATGAATCATTAGAATGAATACGTTGTATTGTTTAAGAAAAGACACTTTATAAAATATCCAGCATGAAACACGATTCAGGGGCAGCAAAAAAATTTGTTCAATAGTAATTATGCGATCTTCAAGATCGATAACTGATTTAACTATGCTCCTATTGCAGTTTGTTATGTAAATTGTTTCCTTGTTTTCATTTTTATTCATTGACGCATTTTTATGTTTCAACATTATACATATCCATATCAATCACATCGTTTGTATGAATTCACAAGCAAAACTACACTCTCATTATTGATGAGAATGTAAAAACATACATTGTCCACTTTAATGAAAGAATCAATCAATCAAGTTTGTAATCTTTGCGGGCATAATTCAATGAACATTGATTTTTGATTTATGGTTTATTTATTCTAATCATTCCTTTTTTATAATCTTTCGCACTTTTTCTCTGATCATTCAAATCTTCTTTAATCATTCAATTTTTCTTTTTTATTCATTCAAATTTTCTTCTTTATTCATTCAAATTTTCTTCTTTATTCATTCAAATTTTCTATCATTCACATTTTTTTCTTAATCATTCAAATATTCTTTCTCAATCATCCAAATGCTTTTTTTAATTTTTTTTAATTCTAAACATTTAGATTTT
Source organism: Ganaspis sp. Gsp50 (assembly GCA_011057455.1). Classification (NCBI taxonomy): domain Eukaryota; kingdom Metazoa; phylum Arthropoda; class Insecta; order Hymenoptera; family Figitidae; genus Ganaspis; species Ganaspis sp. Gsp50. Next base: position 12,348 of record WNHD01001865.1, read on the forward strand.
CTTTTTCAAACCTTCATTGGCTTTTCTCAATTCTTTACTCAATTCTTTTCTCAATTCAATAAATTATTTGAAATTTTAGCAAATTTGTGTTCCACCCAAAAAATTTGTACGTAATTATTTAGTAATAATATCTTGTTCTTTGTAATAGTAATATATTTTTATTTCCGTGTACTCATTCTTGGATTATTTTTATTAGTTTTATCGATTTTAGTTTCTTTACAAATAAACATTTTTAATAAAACCTTTGATTCTTTGATCATTAAATCATTTTTTCTATAGTAAAATACACATGAAAAAATTGGCGTCTTGAAAATATTTCTAATTGCGAGTAAAATGGGTAATTTTTTTCGAAACTGGTTTTTTTCTCGGATAATATTGGATTGGAAAAGCTCAAGTAGCTGAAAAGATAAGTGATAAATGAATCCTTCCTTCTTAGCAGTGGAGTGTTGGAAATGACAAACGCATGATACGCAATCGTGCTTGAAAGCTCGTGCGTGCCTGTTCGTTTGTAGGATCGTTAAAACAATGAAATTACAGCCGGAGGTTATTTATTGCAGATTGCCAATTACCGGGCGCATAGATTGCATTGACTGATCGAATGCGTCCCATATTTGGACGAGATGAGCTCATTCCGTCGTTATTACTGTCGATGTTTTCATGCGGATTGCATGGAAACCCATAAGCAATTAGTCCAAATGTCTACTCATAAAGACAACCACAACAAGAAAAAGCAGACAGCCAGAAATTATTTTCTTCCTCCAAAGAAACCAATTTTCAAATTACATTCATTCCCAATCCAGAAATTCGAAAAAGCTGAACAATAAACCATTCTTTTTGCAATCTTTCTATAAATGTAAGGTAAAAAGAAATACTTCAATTCATGGTCGTCTTAAATTCAGATTCAATTTTAAAATATAATAATTTTACTTTTTAAAATATAATAATTTTACTTTTTAAAATATAATAATTTTACTTTTTAAAATATAATCATTTTACTTTTTAAAATATAATTATTTTACTTTTTAAAATATAATAATTTTACTTTTTAAAATATACAATTTTAACGAAATTGTATAGCAACATTTCGATTGTCTAATTAGCTACAAGAATAAATTGTTTATTATGTGACACGAACTGAAGAAAGGAACCTTAAAAGAATTTGAAAATAGGTTACGTTTGGTGACAGTTTTAACTCGATTAAAGCTTCTCTTTTAATTATTTAGTTTAATTAATGATTTTAATTATTAGTTCTTCTTAATAGAACTTCTTTCTTCTTCTTCTTGAATATACTAAACATTCAAGAAAAACATTTTTTGGTTGCAAATAATGAAAAAGAAAGCACTTATCAAGTTAAAAGTATCATTAAATACATTAATACATTAGTACATAACCTATTTTCAAATGCTTCTAAGGTCCCTTTCTTCAGATTGTGTCACATATCGTTTTTTAAAATATAACATTTTTAAATTATTTTTAAAATATTTTTAAAATATTTTTTTGTAAATATAGTTTATTATATATAATTGGCTTCTTTCTGGTTGAAATACTTTTTACTTCATTTAAAAGAGGATAGTAGCTCCTGATGTTAAGTGCGTAGAATCGTTTCGCGGGTAACCTTGCACCTGTCGCGACAGCTTACCTGCGCTTCTTTCTTCCGTTCACTCTTCTCTCCTGAATTTTTTTCTCCTTAGTTACAACTTTAGCGTGAAATTAACAATAATGCCCAGGATTCGTCTTTATTATTTTAAATACATCAAATAAATTAAAAATTAAATATCGATTCAAGAGTAATTAAGTCTTCATATTTTTCTTTCGATTGTTTTTACTCTGTAAAAGATTTCGATTCTTACAATTTGATATTCCTTCTAAAATTCATTTTGAACACATCCATGGATGGGTTCAAAATGAATTTTTCGTTTTTTCATCCACGTTTTTCCATTGAAGTTCAATTTTCGATTCACGTGTTGAATTTTTCATACATTGTTAAATTCCTTCTGTAATGTATAACTTTCGATTCATTGACGATTAACTTTCGATTCATTGATGCTTAGCTTTCGATTCATTGATGCTTGGCTTTCGAATCATTGACGTTTCGTTTTTGATTCATTGATACTTGGCTTTCGAATCATTGACGTTTCGTTTTTGATTCATTGATACTTGGCTATCGAATCACCGAAGTTTCATTTTCGATCATTGATGCTTATATAGTTTTTGACTCATTAAAGTCTAATTTCTAATTCACAGGTGTTCTTTATTCATTGATATTTAATTTTAAATAATTTTCTGCGATCCAAGAATGTCCAATTTTTCATGAAGTTTTCCAACTAATAAATGTTTTATTTCCAATTTGAGTTTCATCTGTATATACATGAAACTATAGTTATAGTTATTATTTATAATTATAATTATAAATATACTATAAATAAATAATTATAAATATACTATAAATAAATAATTATAAATATTCTATAAATAAATAATTATAAATAAGTAATTCGTTAAGTTTGATTTTTATTTGAATTGAGTGCAAGAAAAGCCGCTCAAGTATTGTTTAAGTATTGATTAATCAATTGAATGGAAATGGTGACAAAAGAAGCTTTAACAGGGAACTTAAGAGAATAAAAATAAAAGCTCCGCAATGCAGTTATAAGAATCTTAACTGAATCCGACAGTTGATTGAAAATGTAGGATATTCTTGCATTCCAGTCACAGAAAGATGCAGCGAAGCGTGTTATCGCTGTATTAAAAAATTCTATGCATCCTCAAGTGATCGCAAGCACGGACTGGAAACGTGAGAGTCGGAAGTAAGGAATTTTTCTTTAAAACGCAAACTGCCAGAAGGTACTTGCCAGAAAAGAGCAGCCAGACAATTGATTTTGCCTCTCCTCCTCTATTCCATACAAAATGAGAACCAGGAAAAGTTTAAACTTTAAAAGCAAATTTAAACTACCAAAACTTTCATCTGATAAAAGTTTCACTTCTGGAAAAACACGGCCTTATCTTAAACTTGCATTCATCTTCAACAATGGAAAATTGCACAAAACGTGCGAATCACTTTTGCTCTTTATATTCTGTGCATAATTGCTGTATATTTACAATTCCTCTTGAGGTGCTTTTTATCGTACATATCCATTGTATACAAGCATGCAATAATTTAATGTTCAAGTTGAATACACGTATTATTTAATATTGTGCACGAAATATTGCAATTCTGAATATAATGTAGCAAATGTAAATGGTATTGCAAATGTTATTGCAAATGTTATTGCAAATGTTATTGCAAATTTAATATTGCAAATATTATTGCAAATGTAATATTGCAAATTTAATATTGCAAATATTATTGCAAATATAATATTGCAAATGTAATATTGCAAATGTAATATTGCAAATTGTTGGAGTATTTTCATTAAACGTAATGTCACAAGAATCCGATCTACCTCTAAAGGTTAATTTTGATTTAAACATGAAACAAAGTAGAGATAATATCAAGAATAGAAAGAGTTTGAGGCAAAATAAATTAGGTGAAGGAGTTTGAAAAAGCAATTTTCTCACAATCGTGCAACAACCTCATTATTCAAAGTGCGATCTTTATCGGACTTTGCTGTTTCCTCTTCTTGCAAACTCTCCATCATTACATCGAGATTAGCACGCCTCGTGTCACTCAACTCGTGTCAATGGACCCAGTTATAAACATTATGTAAATATTGCATATCCCTGCATACAATGTACGATTAGTCCTGATAAGACTAAAGATGGCACGTGCATATATTTATATAAACGAAGCAAAAAAATTGCATTGAATAATAAAAGTATCAATCTTAAAAAAGCAAAGTGTTCATGCCAACAACTAGAGAGATTCTTAACAATCTTTATTACCTCTCTCAAGAGTGTAAGAAACCATTCCCATTTTGCATTTTAAATATATTCAAATCAACTGCTATTTATGCATAGATAAATAAATCTAAATAGGTCAAAGAATTATCGATTCTAATTCACAAATTTATGCTCGTTAATTATGCATATAAATTACAATATACAACTACATAATAGTCCATTTTTCGTAATAGCTAATAAAATCGCACATTATTAGGCGTACCATTTTTCATACACTGTTTTTCTTTATTATTTTACTACATATCTCTACTGCACATAAAAACCTATACTATAAAAGTATACCTATGTACACTAAACTATACTTTACTTATACTTTATTTATTTTTACCCATAATATACATCTACACTATATTTATCCTCCAACTCGTTATTTTATATATTTACCATTTCACTGCAAATTTATTACTCATTTCATAATTACCGTTACTTTTATTTATTTACAAAAAACGAACCAATTTTATCAATTTTGCTTCCTTATAGAGGAAGCATTGTAATCGTGACAATTTTTGTCCATATTACAGTACAGTTTTTCTGAAAGTAGATGTGTTTGAAGTTCTCAACATTCAAGTGAACAACATCTTTATTCTTTTATTTTGATGTTCTTTATTCTTTAAAATGCAAATTTTTTTAAAAATATTGATTTACATAACAAATATTAACTTCTATGTTGTTATTATTAAAAAAACAGTTGTCAAATTTTTCTTCAATGTCAATTCTTGCAAAAATAAACAAAACAATACGTCCAAATAAACGTTCAGAATTCCAGCAACATGAAAGTAGCTACTTGCTACCAAAAAATACTAATTCTTTTTTACAAAATCTATACTACTTGCTACCAAAAAATACTAATTCTTTTTTACAAAATCTGTATCAATTTGATAATTTTCTTATCAGTATGATACTCTTGTCATCAATTCTGTTACTAGTGTTATCAGTTCTGTTACTCTTGTTAATATTTCAATATTCTTGTTATCAGTTTGATACTCTTGTTATCAGTTTGATACTCTTGTCATCAGTTCTGTTACTCTTGTTATTAGTTTGATATTCTTGTTATCAGTTTAATACTCTTGTTATCAGTTTGATACTCTTGTTATCAGTTTGATACTCTTGTTATCAGTTCGATTCTTTCGTTATCAGTTTGATACTCTTGTTATCATCTTGATATACTTGTAAATTAACTGCGATTAGTCACTTGCAATTCAAACACTTTTATTGCAAAATTTCATTACAAAGAATATAAAATATTGTCTAATTTACCTTGCCATTAATATTCGCAATTCGCGACGCCATTTAGTTCCGGAAGTTTTTCGAATATTATTATCGCAAATCATCTTTTTTTTTTGCCACGGGTATACAGCAGACAGTGAATCACACGGAAACGAGTATAAGTATTTCCGGTTTCAAGTTTTACCCCACAAAAGAGTTTGCCATAAATCTGTTGCTTTTTTGTATTTTTAAATTAAAATCGTCCGACTATGACGAATTTTTTTGTAGTTGCGAAATAAGAACACCAGTGTGGTATTACCTCGGGCATTACGAGTGACAGAAGAGAAAGAGAGAGAGAGATAAAGAGAGAGAGAGAGAGAGGGGGGGAGGAAGGAATATGAAGTGGCAAGAAGAGATTCCGAATGGGATAACACAAAGTGGAAAGGCATGTTGAACGATTTTTGCACGAGAACTTGCACAAATTTTTCTCTATTCTCAAATGTCTATCAATTTTTTTGTTCTCAAATACCTATCAATTTTTCTATTTTTAAATATCTGTCAATTTTTCTGTTCTCAAACATCTATCGTTTTTTTTTATTCACAAATAACTATCAATTTTTCTGTTCTCAAATGCTAATCGCTTTTTCTATTCTCCAACATGTGTATCGTTTTTCTTTTTGCAAATAACTATCGTTTTTTCTTTTCTCAAATATCTGTCAATTTTTCTCTATTCTTAAATTTCTCGAAAAATTGCCACATTCTCAAAATATTTAAAAATTTCTTTCTGTGGAAAGAAAGAAAGATGTTTTTAAATAGCTGCAGACCTTTTATACTGATTATTCTAATTTAGTACTAAATCTTGCATCAGTTTGGGAATCATTCGTAGAATGTTTAGAATTTATTCGTAGATTGTTTAGAACATTTTTAAAACCTTGGGATTCAATCGTGGGCTGTTTTGGATTCATTCGTATTCTAGTGTTTAAGATTCATTCGCGTACTCTTTAGGATTTATTCTTATATTGTCTAGGATTCATTCACATACTGCTCTTTTAGGACCAATTCGTATATACTGTTTAGGATTCATTCGTGTACTGTTTAGGACTTATTCGTGTACTGTTTAGGATTTATTCGTATACAGTTTTGGGTTCATTCGTATACTAGAATAGAATTCATTGGTAGATTGTTTTGAACTCATTTTAAGATTACCTACACTGCAAAAACAGGTGTCTTACTTTAAGACGTTTAAGGTTTATTCCTGATTGGTGGAAATAACGTAAGATACTTCCTTATTGGTCCTAATTTTAAGACGCCAATAAACGTCTTAAATCAAGACACCTGTTTTTGCAGTGAGGTCACAGTCGTCGACTGTTTTGGATTCATTCGCATAATGTTAAAGACTCTTTTGTAGTCTGTTTTGGATTCATTCGCATACAGTTAAAAACTCTTTTGTAGACTGTTTTAGATTCATTCGTATACTGAAAAAGACTCTTTTGTAGACTGTTTTGGATTCATTCGCATACTGTTAAAGACTCGTTTGTAGACTGTTTTGGATTCATTCCTAGACTCTTAAATACTCAATCATATACTGATTAGCAATAATTATATGCTGTATGACAATGAAAGAAAGTAACATTCAACATTATTTTCTCAATTCGATTTTATTCCGTGCAGTTAATTATGAATATTAGTTGTTAATTAGAAGATTGTTGTATCGTTATGTGTAGTTTAAAGCCTATATATGGAATTAGTTTTTCAATCTCTGTTTAATTAAAAATAATAATCTGTGATGAAGGAATGTAGAACCATAAACTAAAAAAGGGGAGGAATGCGTGGCCTTACCGGTTAGCAACACTATAAAAGTAAACGGCGAAAATGGGTTGAGAGTAGTAAAGGGTTATTGTAAGTAATTAATCCGTGACAGTACTCACCTGGTCAGCCATATTGTATCCGTCGTGATGGTACGACGTCTGATGGTGCTGCGGTATACTCAGAGACAAGTCGATGTTGTCACTTCTCTGAAAGAAAAAAAACACCAATTAAATAACCCTTCTTAACCTTTTAATAATTTATTTGATCGTAGCAAGTAACCTTCCTACGATCATTTCATTTTCCAAGTCCCTTTAATTTTCTTCTTATGTTTTTTAGTGCTATTCTTTATGTTTTTTTAAAATTAAAACGTCCATATTTTCGACAAATTATTTATTAAATTTTGTTTTAGTTTGAAATAAAACTAAAATAATACATATACAAATGATTGTCATTGTTAAGTTAAACAAATAATTCCTTGTATTTATTACGCAATAAAATAATCAGTTTGCCTTAAAATAGAGCCATTACCATTAAATTGCAGTAATTAAGATTGCAGTTTCGTTTTATCTGCTCAATTAACGGTTCTCCCACCTATGAGCAAATAAATGTCTCTCTAGGCGATTTCTAAACTGATACAACTTTAAAAACAAAACTACACATTTACAAAAAAGACAGGCTTAATTTAATGTTTAATTAACATTCACGAGATAAATGGTTTACTTAAAATATAGATACCGGTTACACTTTCACAAGCTTCTAATAGTAAACAGATTAATTATTTAATATAACCTAAAAATCAGAACTTGTTTGACAGCATTATTTGACAAATGATGGATATAAATCGATTGGGACGAGATTAGCGTCAGAAATGTTTTCTTTCGGAGCGTGCCGTTGATTCTAATTTTTCTTTTTTTTAACAACCTTTTAAGGCCTCGGAGCTAAAGAAATCGCCATCATTTGTTCACCTGCCAATCGAGATCACGGCAAGTCTAGAACTCTAAGTTAGTCGTTTCTTTCCCACGACTGGGGAAACAAGTCTCAATAGCTCCTTTTATTATATCTTCGATAACGGGTTCTAATGACTTTATCGATCGTTAAATCGTGTATCTCCAGGTAATCGTGTCAAACGTCAGCAGACATAAAGAAGGATTATGCGAAAAGTTGTGATGATCGAGTGCATTCGAGGGAGATAGGGAGATGAAATATATTACATTATAATTCTGTAATCTTATAACAAGTTTACTTTCGATGAGTGCGGTCACGTGTCAATCTCAATGGTTAAACTCTTTTGTAACAATATTGTTAAACTGAAGAAGATTAAACTAAAGATTCTCTTGATGCTAAAAAATTGTTTTATACATCGGTTTTATTATCCCACTTTTATTGCCTTTGTTGCAATTGTTTTGTCGTTTATTTTATTGTTTTTTTGTAAAGCCAGGTGTTGCAACCAAAAAAGTGCATTCTCAGTTGCTTAATTTTTTAATAACCTTAAATCTCTATCTTCTTTATTTTCCATTAGATACACAATTTATACCATTAAATATTTAATACACTGTAAAAAATTTGGGGAGTTGATGACCACCGGAGTTGGGAGTTAAATTTTTGGAGTTAATTATCAACTCGAAAAGGGAGTTAAGTTAACTTAAC
>WNHD01001866.1:0-17850 GCA_011057455.1 Ganaspis sp. Gsp50
TTTTCTCATTTTTTACCGTTTTCCCTAAATCGTTACTATTATATTAAAATGTACAATGTGTTTATTGAAATTTCTTAAATATTTTCTTTCAGTGTAGAATATTGATAGAGTATTGATAGAGTATTGATAGAATATTGATAGAGTATTGATAGAGTATTGATAGAGTATTGATAGAGTACTGATAGAGTATTGATAGAGTATTGATAGAGTATTGATAGAGTATTGATAGAGTATTGATAGAGTATTGATAGAGTACTGATAAAGTACTGATAGAGTACTGATATAGTACTGATATAGTACTGATAGAGTACTGATAGAGTATCGATAGCGTACTGATAGTGTATGGATAGAGTATCGTTAGATCATAGATGTATAATTTATAGAGTATTAATTGATTATCAATAGAGTATTAATGTAGTATCGTTAGAAAATCGATAGAGTATCAATGGACTATCAACGGAATATCAATGGATTATCAATAGAGTAGATATGGAGTATAAATTGAATACAAATAGAGTACCAATGGATTATAGATAAGTATCAACCGATTAAGAAGAGAATCAATGAAAGAACAATACTTAAGTATATAAGAAATCAAGAGGATAGTTATGAGTGAAACATGAAGAGAACTGGAATTAAATTATTATATTAAAAAATAAAAATTAATATATCATTAGGAAATAAATGGTGTATAAAGATACAACTAAAACCATAGGACTATTAAGATAAAAGCTTCCGAGTATTAATATAATACACTGAAAGAAATAATTCGAAGGTACTGTCATAATTCTGGGTAGTTCAACCATAATGTATTGTTGAAAATGAAAATGGCTACTGTCATACGCAATAGGTTAAGTAATACAGAGACTGACGTTGCTGTGAATTAGGGGAGATTTACTTATACAGTGCGGCTACTCTAGGAAAAACTACCAACTATAATCATATGTTCGAAACGACAATAGTATTTCTATCAGTGTACGCAGATAAATAATGGAGTATTTAATGAACTTTTGGGGATCAAAAGTATGAGAAATCTTAATCTTTATATATTATTATTGTATTCTCAAGAACTAAACATTTTTGAATGACTATATAAGGAGTATGACAAGAACAAGTATTAAAATGAAATTAAAGGAGTAAAACATAGAGTGTTTGAATCAAATAAGTATTTATTCAATAAAAGGTAAGAAATACGAATACAGCAATAAATTTTGGATATCCGTACGGGACAGATTAGTATACAATTATAAAAATACGAATGCAGCCTTGTTCTACATGAATATTTTGCTATCATGCGATAGAAATTAAAAGAGAAGTTGATCCTGCCATTGATGGAACTGCGTTGGCGACAAATGGAGAATGATTTCGATAGACGTGATCGACATCTTCCTTTCTAATTTCTGTTATCAAAGACGTTATAAGAAGTAAGAATTATTGCACAAAGAGATTGATGATGCAAGAATCAAGATCAAGCTGCATTATAATTATTCTATGGTTCAGAACAGGTATCGTTCGAGGTCAGGATCGATTGAGACATCGACATTGTTCTTGAAAATGTCATGCAAATCTTCTAAATCTAATGCACACGCAATCTTTTACCATTTTTCTTTTTTCTAATCTTGAATAACAAGCATAATTAACTGCTTTAATTGTTTTTATTTGTAATCGAAAAAGAGACATTTTTCTGTACTTGCGTTAACAATTGTAACTAACTTTATTACATAGTACCAAAAAAGTTTTTCGTTAATTTAGAAACAACATTTATTATACTATAATTACTTCTGTAATAACTGTTGCTTTTTCAGCTTTCTCCTTTTTCTAAAAGAATCTGGATACTTTTAAGTTATTTTTTAAGTTACTTTTTTAACCAACTTTCTCAAATTCTTTTTCAAGTAATTTTTTTAGTAAATTGACCATTTTAACATTTCTAAAATAGTTTTTTGTACTACCAACTTTGCTAGTAACATTTTCAAGAGCATTTTTTAGAAGTATTATTAAATACTCTTTCTAGTAGCATTTTTTATTACTTTCATGGCTACTTTTTCAGTAAACTACTTAGTATCATTTTGAGCTGCTCTTAGTGACTTTTCTAGTGACTTCTTTAGTGATGTTTTTAGTCACGTTTCTAGTGACTCTCCTAATAATTTTTCTAGTTACTTTTCTGGGTACTTTTTCATTGGCTTTTCTAGAAATTTTTATAGTAATTTTACTAGCTACATTTATAGTGGTTTTCTAGTAACTTTTCTAGTAAAGTTCTAGTAACTTTAATAGTGACTTTTCTGGTGATTGTTTCTTAGTGTTTCAGTAACTTTTAGTGACTTTTCTATTAACTTCTTAGTGATTATTCTAGTAAATTTTTTAGTAACGTTTGTAGCAACTTTTCTAGCGCCTTTTTTGTAACTTTAGTGAGTTTTTATTAACTTTTTAAGTGACTTTTGTAGTAACTTTTGTAGTAACTTTTGTAGTAACTTTTGTAGTAACTTTTGGAGTAACTTAAAAAAATTAACGGTTATAAATATCCAAAATCCATGACATCTTTTGGATAATAATGAAAATTGTGTTATGTAATGTGCTGCTGAATCATTGGACAAAATATAGCGGACAATATAATGTCATTGTTTCAAATCGGTTTTAACGGTTCTTATTATAGGACAAAGGAAATCAGGTTTTCCTCTCCCTTAAAGATTTTATTTTCATAGGGGACTCGAAGGATCATTGGCGCTTTGGAAAGGTCTTCGGAAAATTCCATTGACTGATCTGAACAAAGAAAATGAAAGCTTGCTGGGTGTGCCGGCTCCGAAAAATCTATAGTTAACCCTCCTCGTTACTTATTCCTTTACACGCAAAAAGTTTACGCGCTAGTGACGTAACAAAGGTAGCAAGAAAAAGGTCAATATTGTTAGCTTCTATTTTCTCGAAAGACGTTTTTTATGCCTTCCTTTCTTTAGTGTATTTCCGTATTTTTCATATTAAAATACTAAATAAACCTTAAGAAAAGGATGCAAAATAATGCATGTTATCCAAAACAGATCTCTATATGCCGATTTTGATGAAATAAGTTGTTCTTATGCATTTTCGTGCTTTGGTTATGAGAACGAAGTAAGTTGGTAAAAACTTTATTTTCGTGGTAGAAAAGTACGAAAAGTGACTATAAATACAAAAAAGTATTTTAAAGAGAAGGGAATGGACTAAAAATTGAATCTTATAAGAACGAAACAGTAAAGCTGCTGATGGCTGTTGGTTATTATTGACGTCTATCACGAAAAGAAAAAGTGCCATTGAAATGATTTCAATTATTCGTGACCAATAACATATAACGAATTTACCTAATGAAAAACAACAGTATCATCTACAAAGCTGATAAGACGATGATTAATTCCAATCAAAGATTATATATCTATTGTAAGAGTACGTTTAGAGAATTTTTAAAAACAGTACTAAAAAATTCCACTATTTACTAGTCGTTTTGTGACACGTAACTGGCAATAAATTGACGTTTGTCATCATTCGATACATCGTTATAACAAGAATTAGCAAGCTCCTATCTTATTTAAGAGTCGAATGGAATTTCACCAAAAAATTTATTGAGAATTTACCACACTCTTATTTTTGAGTTCAATTATGAATACATTATATGTGAATAATACCCACATGTGTATAAATGTAATATACAATAAATTGATGAAGTAGCAAACAAAATTTTCATTAATAATTTAAACCATGTTTTTCAAGAAAATGCAAAGTAGCCGGTTTGACCCACCTACCCGATTTTACCCCACTCTATATTAGAGAGTATATATGGAGTATTTGGAGAGATTTTGGATTTGAGATTATCAATTGGTTATCGATGTAGTCAATTGAGAAATAGTAAAGTAAAATTCAAAGAAAATAGGATAGATCGATAGAGAATCAAGATACATACTTATTAGAGTATTAACAGTATGACTTAGATAATTGGATAAAGAATATATTTTCGAGTGAATCAATATTATTATCATGATATGCAATAGTAGTGTCAAGAGTATTAAGATATGCAACAGTAGTGTCAAGAGTATTAAGAAAATCAGTAGAGTATCAATAGAAATATTACACAAAAGGATCAATAGAGTATCAGAGTAGGTACCTTTGAGTGGCAGGTAATTAAAAGAAAAAACCTCTCAACAAAAAATGAATCATTATTTTTGTATCAAATGAAAATTGCTTTTTCAATAACTTTCCTTAAAGGGTAAATGAAGATAGCAAGACACGGCTCACACCACATCAAACTTATATAAAGCGGTCGCTGGGTCAAGAAAACAATAGATATTAATTTCTCATTATATTGCGTCAATACAATACATGCATAAATATCTAAACGACATTTTGATACAATAATAAATAGATAATGTTATTATCTACCAGTAATTAAAGTAGAAGGGAGAAAAACTACCAAATTCATCTTCAAATTATAAAATTTTCCCATTTTGTTCACCCAACAAATATCAAGAAATGTTATTATGTCTCATTTTCATAAAACTTAAAAGACATCCAACATATTCATTTTAAAAAATGGGTTTTTTGTAGAATAAATAACCCAGGCCTGAAATAATCTCACAAAGAGTCCATTATATATAAGAAAAACTAAATGTTAAATTGCAACATAAACTTGGATTTTTACAGACACGCCTGTAAAATTCCAATTAATTTTGGAATTTAACAGGTGATGCAATGAAAAATAACATTTTGTTTTTTGTTTAATTTACACAAATATTTATATTCCTAGTGGAATTGCATGTCGAGAATAATTTTTCCATTTTCTTTATAATTATCGATTATTATCTGTTGTATTGTATTTTAATACAACCTTCTTGATTACGAATTTTAATTTTTGTTTAAAAAATTTTATATATATAAAATTTTTAACTTTACTAGCTATCTAATTAGAATGCATTGCTTTTCACTAATAAGAAAATGTTTTTATAATTTTAGTTTTAAAATAACACTATTAAATTGAATTAATACTAAACTAATGATAAATATATATTTGCTACAAAATGTGTATTTTTTATTTTTAGCAAAAAATAGCGTAATGATATAGAAATACATTATAAGAAGACATGTGATTCCGATATGCTTGAAGCAATGGCCTTCAAGTATTACAATGTCAGACAACATTTTTGCGTGAGTCAGACGCAAGATCATGGAAAAATTTTTACGATACCCTTTCGCAAAAAATTCCGTAAAAGCAAACAATGAAGTAATTAGGATCATATAAACATATGCATAATATCAAAATGATATTTTCTCTCTCTCTCTGACGTATTCATACGTCAAATGAAGCTGATCTGATTTACTTTAGGACATTTTTTTCATGCATTTATCTGAGGCTTGTATATAAGGAGAGAATATGATGATTGCCTTCTGCTATAAACTTTATTTATATATGGTATTATAAATCAATTATACCCATATTAAATATTACTTTTATATTATTATATTTACATTGTTTATTACATTGCTTATAATAATTTACATTATTATTACCATTATTATTACATATTACTATATTGCCTGCTTATAGAGGAAGTACTGTTTCATACTCCAAATTTTCAAATCCACCAACTTATAGGTCTCATAGGGGGACATTTAATATGAATTTAAACCCGGGTTTGGTTCATTCTTTTACTCTATTTTTATCTTATTTAAAAATGTTTAAAAAATCGATTTTTCATTATTTGTTTTTCATTATTTTTTTGCATTTTTATAAAAAGATAAAATCTATTTTTTCCCTTTTCGAACTTTAGAAACACATGGATTGATCGTTTAATGAACCTTGTCGATCAATCCTATCTAAAGTTATTAATATTTTAAGAATCTTAAATTTTGAAAAAATGCTCAATTCTATCCAAAGTTATTATCTTTTTAAAATCCAGAAATTTTGAAAAACTTGATTTTTTAAAGACTTTTGCATTCAATTTTAATGAGAAATTCAATATTTTGTGCCTGGTTTACAGTTGCCTTAAAATTGCATATTTTAAGTTCTCAAATGGTGATACTAATTATAGAATTCGATAAGGCGGTCTAAAGTAAAAATTATCATTAACAAAGTAAAAAAAAAAGAAAAATAAGTATGAAAATCCAATAAAAATCAGAAGTCAAAAAGTATAACATTAGGATACTTTTTTTAATTATTTTTTTAGTCCCAATCTCAAATTTTGTTGGATATGTCGAAAGAAAATTTCTCTGAAAGTTACGGCCCGTCCAAGATTTTCCACCTAACAATAAAATACGCGTAAATCTACATATAATTACATATATGTGACGCTCCACGAGAGAAGGGACCTTATTCGCTCTTGATATAAGGTCCCTTCTCTCGTGGAGCGTCACATATACATTAATATATTTCAAGAAATATTAATCTAATCGATTTAGTCTGCAGGACCTGTTTGATAGGAAATTCCAACAAATTTGTCATGTACACTTTTTCCAAAAAATTAATCATTTCAGAAATGACAGCAAGAAAATGAGAATTTGGTTAAGAATCGTCTCCAGTGATCGGTAGCATCTCACCAGTACAAGTTACACTTTAGTCCCAATATACAATTTAGTAGAGTATTTTATTCTGAATAAATTGAAACCAAGATGAATGTAATATAGCATAAAATGCGGCCGAGTTATAGAAGTTTGAAAATGATAATATGTCGATTTATATGCATTTCATATGGAAAATCATTTATGCTAGGGAAACAAAATTTCAAAATTGAGACAAAAAAATGAAAAAAAATCTCAATATAAAATGGATGACCTGATGTGTCTGACACCATTATACTTGACCCCCTAGATTAAAAAATAAAGTAATTCTTTCCTTTTTAGAATAATTTAAATGTGAATATTTGTTTATTGAAAAATGAAAAAAAAGTTCAAATATAATTCTCATGATTTGTATAATTTATTTAAAAATTTCCACTCGAGATACTTGTATATTTTGTTTGAGAAAATAGAGGAGAAAAATTCCATTAAATGTACATAATTTTCAACTGTTTGAATATAGAGTGGCTATACAGTGACTCAGTAAAGTGTGTCATAGATTGTTTCTTTGGAATGAATTAGCATTACTTTGCGGTAACAATAGATGAGCTAAAATAAAAAATAAAATTTGAAAGATTATGTAACCGGTAAAATTAGTCATTGTCTCGCAAATTTCAGCAAATATTTATAATAAAAATTAAATCATGAAAATAACAAGAAAAACAAAATAACATTGCGATTTTACTTTTTAAATTTTACTATAAAAGAGGGTAAAAATAAGGGAAACTTTTTTTCTACGTAATGTAATGATTAGTCTGAAAATATTTTCTAATCTGAGACATATTTCAAAGTACGTTTTTGCTGTTTTTAAAATTTATGTCAGTAATCATTTAAATAAATCCAAAACTTTCCAGAAGTGACTGCGTTTATCTTTTATCAAAATTGTGTACTAATCTATAGTATATAATAGTAACGCTGGAAATTCATGACTGAAAGATTATAAATACCTGTTTTGGAACGATATAGACTTTGTGTCTTGAAGGTAAACAAAATTGTAAAAAACAAGTGCACAGAACAAATAAATATGTTGTTTTGTTTATTAGATTTTTAAATTCTTACACGTAATTAATATGGAGTACTAAGTTTTGTTAAAAATGTAAATGTTAAGAAAGCATTCAATAAAAAAACATAAATATAAAGCTTTTATAGAAAGCTTTTACATATGGTTTTTATATATAGCTTTTTGGTAGCTTGTTGATAGCTTTTTTGATAGCTTTTTTGATAGCTTTTTTTAAGCTGCTAAAAAAAGCTTTTCTTATAGAAGAATAATATTCTACACTAATTACATTAATACAGAATAAGCAAAGTTGATAATGTAGGACCAATATAATACATGGAGTATCACTGCAATGCAGAGTATCAATATAATAATAAATTACCGACGTAATACATGGAGTTTTAACATAATGCACAAAACATAACAAGGAACAAAAGCAAAGTTTATCAAAAACATAAGCATAATACATATTGTAGAACACAAACATAATACATATAGAGTATCAAATTAATAGGTAAAATATAAGAATATAACCCATCATATATAACCGATATGGAGATTCTGTGGAGAATTAACACAATGTGTTGATTATAATTGTACGCAGTATATTGAAATGCTGCATGGAGAATAAACATAATACATGGAGAATTAACATAATGCAAAGAATGTCAACACATGATGAGTATCAACAAATAATGAGTATCAACAAATGATGAGTATCAACAAATGATGAGTATCTACAAATGATGAGTATCAACAAATGATTAGTATCAACACGTGATGAGTATCAACACAAGATGAGTATCAACGCATAATGAGTATCAAACATGAAATTAATATAATACATAGAGTATCATCACATGATAATCTATGTGATGATATCACATGGATATCTTTACACATTATAAATATCAACGAATTCAATTAATATAATATATATAGAGTATCAATATAGAATATAGAGTTTATACGCTAAGTACAAAAAATAACATAAAAATTCATAGAATGTCAAAACAATGAATGAAGTGTTAACCTAATACATATATTATCAACACAATATAAAGTATGAACAAACAAAGTACGGGGTATCAAAGCAATACACACATGGAGAATTAATATCAAACATGAAGAATCAACATAATGCATAGATTATCAACACAATATATAGATTACCAACATAATACAGAGAGTATCAATACAATACATAGAGTATCAACAGAACATAGAGTATCGACATAATGCATAGAGTATCGACACAATACATATATAGTATCAATGCAATGTATAGCGTATTAATGCAATACATAGAGTATCAATACAACTCATAGAATATCGACACAATACATATAGTATCAATACAATGCATAGCGTATTCATGCAATACATAGAGTACCTATCAAAACAATACATAGAGTATCAATACAACACATAGAGTATCGACACAATATATATAGTATCAATACAATGCATATCATATTAACGTAATACATAGAGTATCAAAACAATACATAGAGTATCAATTACACCACATAGAGTATCAATACAATGCATAAGGTATCGACAAAATCCATAGAATATCGACGCAATAGACAGATTATCAACATATAATACATAGAGTATCGACACAATGCATATAGATTACCAACATGATACATAATCAACATAATACATAGAGTATCAAAATAATACATAATCAACATAATACATAGAGTATCAAAATAATACATAAAGTGTCAAAGCGCAATGAGTATCAGCGCATTAAATTAATATAATACATAGAGCATATAAACAAAGAGTTTACACATTAAGTACAAAAAGAAGAAAAGTATTTTGAAAGTATTACCAAAATGCATAGAGTATCAAAATAATGCTTAGTGTTAACCTATAATATAGATTAACACAGCACATAGTATGAAGAAACAATACAAGAAATATCAACACAATACAATGAGTATCAACTGAATAGATGGAGTATAAAAATATTTAACGAAACATCAACAAAGTACATTATGAACAATGTACACAATAAAAAAATAATACACAGAGTATTATCATGACACATAGACTATAAAAACCATGCATAGAGTACAAAAAATTCGAAACAGTATAAAGAAATCGACCACAACATATTGATAGAATCAACAGAGAATTGAAAATTATTTCTCAAATCTTGTCATTTGTTATTTCATTTCAAAATTTCAAAAGCAAAAAGATCACCAGAGTACCCAAAAAATAAATAGAATTTAAACGTCAATAGAGTAGGGCAAATTAGATTATACAAGAGAACCCTTACGAGTATGTTATCAGAAGAATCAGTTACTTAATCTTCTGACAATTCTTCACAAGAAACAGTAGATAGTATCAATATTTGGGAGATTCGAGAGAGTATACAAAATGTAAATCAAGCATACCTATTATAAATAGTTTAAATAATTACTTTGCATTATATAAAGTATTTACTCGTGAAACAGTAAGTTATAGTTTCAGAATAAATTTCAGAATTACGTGATTTTATTTTGCCAAATAAATATGCATACATGCGGCTTATGCAATAAATCGTCACGTTTTCGCCATCTTTTACAGACAAAGATCACGAAAATATCATTTATTTCACATTACCAATAAATAGTCCTGTGCGATCATTGAAAACAAGTGTTATTATTGTCGCATCACATGATAACTGTACCAGCACCGAAAAAACTCGTTAGCAATGAGCTGCGATAACCTCACAAGATTCTAGGAGAGGAATAAACTTGCTTTGATTTTACTCAAATTTCAAGGTGACCTTAGTTAATCAATTTCGCTGTAATCTCAAAAATATTATTTAATATAAATTTTTTAAATATTTTATTTTATCAAGGTGTTTTATACACATGTAATTGTTGATTGAGAGAATCATAAAGGTCCGTTCATAAACTAGGTAGACCATTTTTTTGAGATTTTGACCCCACCCCCCTTGTAGCACTCTGTTCCATATATTAGCGCCATTTTTTCCTCTTAACGTAGCAAATAGCTTGAGCCCCCCCCCTCTTCCCCTATTGAGCTACGTAGTTTATGAATGACCCCTAAGGCGTACGGTAATCAAGAACAATTGAATTTTTACTTTGGTGCGTCAGCAAATATTTAACTTGTGTATTTTTTAAATTCAAACTCGAAACGAGATTGACACTGTATAATTTCTAGGCAGATTTTATCTAAATGAATTTTTATTAGATTATTTCATGTAGAAGGAAAATGTGTCTTATCCATGTAAAGCAGACATGCGCAGTAGTGTCAAATGCTATACGCAGACATGCGCAATAGTGCCACATGTATAGCAGACATGCGCAGTAGTGTTACATGTAAAACAAACATGCGCAGTAGTGCTACATGTAAAGCAAATATGCGCAGAAGTGCCCTACGAAGCTCTAACATTAAAAAAAGTTGTTTTATTTATTATAAACGCAATAGTGAACAAAGAAAGTTCTTTAATTTGAAAATTTAATTTAAAAAAATAATTTTCTTGTGCATGTTCTAATTTAAAAATCTCAACCCCCTGATAGAACTATACTTGTATACTTGACTTGAATACTGTGATTTAAAAATGTTTTCTTTTTTTTAGAGACTTTCGAAGACTTTTGAGGAATTAGTCTAACGTTTGAGAAATTTTGAATTAAAATCTACTCATTTAATTATTAGTTATAAATGGGGGTATCCATAAATGGTTTTTCTAAATATATTTTTCCATCTGCAAGTTATTACAGGTGTTCATTATCAATCAAGATAATAAAAGACAATATTTAATCTAGACATATACTCATGGAGTAATAACCGATTATTCACATATTTTCTATTGTATTCGAATTCACGTAATGCAAGGCAAACACATTGAACAAAAAATAAACATAATCCAAGAAGATAAAGATATTATTAATAAAACTGCTCAATAACATTTAAGTAGAAAACTTGGTGTTCATAATGAGGATAAGAAATGTAGAACTCAATTCTGATAGTAAAATTATACCCTTACAAAGGATTTCCAGTGCAAGATAATTTTTTGTAAATTCTTTTTTGCAAATTCTGAAATTTAATCAGAAAAATAGTGAGAAATGGATGTTATTTCGAGTATTTATTTAAAAGGTACGGACTAATCATATTTTTTTATGGTTTAAAACAGATTAGAGTACATTTTCAAAAGTGACAGATGATTCGAAATTACTTCCTCACAAGTGTTCAAACACTTCTAGTCAAAGAGTTTCTTCTTGGAACGAGCCGAGACTTGTGCCAAAGATTGTCGAGGAAGAATGCCAGAAACACCGAATACTTGAGTCCAAAAAGGAAATTTTCAATCTGATCGTCCACTCTCTAAATTTATATCAGTGTGATTTAACTTACTTTTTATTAATAAAGAAACGTAATTTTCCGTAATTTTTCTCCTTGAAGAAAAAAACTTAATTTTCAGCGAAATGAAGTTTTTCACATAATCGGTAAATCTGTTTTTATTAAATTTAAAATAACGTAAAACAATCATTTGCATTTTGTAATCATTTTTTTTTCTTTTGCAGTAAACATTGTTATTTCTTTTTATTTGGTACAGTACTGACAACCCACTGATGTTTTTTTTTCGAAATTCAGAAAATAAAATATTACATAACTGACAGGATCGTGCTTTGAAAATTGCAATATAATCTCTGAAAACGTGAGAATAAATTTATCAGAAAATGTTTTAACAATACTTGTTTTTATAGCTTGTTGAATGTTTTATGTGTTCTTTTTATCAATAAAAAAAGGTCTATCAGAGTTTCGTGATTATTTAGTGCAGCATGACATCATAGCATTTATTTTGCTCCATTAGAACACTAATACTATCAGAATATCATGATCCAATTACAATTAAATACACTGTGGAACGAAATTATAATTACTGGCGTAAAATTAAATAATATTCTAATTTCGACACAGTTTTTTTTCTTCTGGCGCAACAAATTAATCTACAAGCAAACAGAAAAAATGTAACAAGAAATGTGTTTTTTAAAAAAGTTATAAAAACAATTATTAAATTATGAAATATTTGAAACAGATCTTACATAAATTTTTCACATATTTGTATTGACAAATTTTCCATTCGACCTAAATCCATATACATAGGTGAATCATTAACGTTTCTTTTTCTTTAAAATGTACGTAACATGAAAAATAATTTTAATTCTCATTATTAATATTTATAATACTACAATTTAACATAATTTTAAATTTGGATAATTATTATTAGGCAGGATTTTTTCAGCAAGAGTATTTGTAAGATATAATCTTTAT
Source organism: Ganaspis sp. Gsp50 (assembly GCA_011057455.1). Lineage (NCBI taxonomy): Eukaryota > Metazoa > Arthropoda > Insecta > Hymenoptera > Figitidae > Ganaspis > Ganaspis sp. Gsp50. The sequence goes on from WNHD01001866.1 coordinate 12,860, forward strand.
TTACTCTGATTTGAAATTACAAAAATTCTTATTTCTTATTAACATTTAATTGAATTTTAATTTAATTTATTTATATCATTTTACATATTTACATAAATATTTTATGTAACATGACATCTGATTTTTTAGCATTTACACTGCATATATTCTACATTTTTATGAATATTTATAATTTTAATTGTAATTTTTAATTTTTTTGTAATTGTTGTAATTTTTAATTCTTATTATTTATTTCATAATATAATTTTTTATAATTTTCATTCTACCGAATGATAAATTACATAAAACGAAAATCACATTCAATCTGAATTATGTTTAGTGAATATTCGATTAAATGGAGCTAATTAAAAAGTTTTCGTTTAATTTTGCCTTATCTAATAAACGCTATTTCAAATTTTGCGCTTTAAAGTCTTATAGTAGTGCTGCCACCAAGTAGCAGAGTTCAGAGGCATTTGACTTTGCGCGTAACCTTCCTAGCAGGATGACCTAACCTTTTGGATTCATATCCACTAAAAATTATTATTAAAATGTTTGTGGCTTTGGCTTCAAATAATGCAGTAGAGTTCTTAATAATCGTACAAAAATTATTTGCATTATTTTATTTAATTCTAAAAAGCAAATTTAATATAACGATAAGATAATTAATTTCTAATAAAATAAATAGATGATGGAGTTTTAATCTCGAGTCTTGATACTATCAGTCACATGCACTAATATTTCAAGGTTGATCCTACACGTGAAATGATGCCTCGCCCTCTTGCGGTATAATGACTATACGACTGATAATTATATTGGCGATGAGCTTACGTAAGTCGCAGGAGGTTGGTTCCCCTTTGCTTGACCTTCAGGCTTGAGAATAAAAGGGAAAAATAAGTCTCTTAAGGAAAGAGAGAAGGGATTGAGAGTCGTACTAATATGGTGAGAGAGAAGGAGAAAGAGAGCAGAGATAGAGAGAAAATGAGAACTTAAACTACACGTACAGAAAGAAAAAGAAGTGACGAGAGAGGGGGGATTGACAAGGGGAGAGAGAGAGAGAGAGAGAGAAAACGTGCAATCGTCGCTGGCACCAAGCGGTCTGCTACCAACTCGACTTCTGAATACAATTTCCACGAGCACAGCCAACTCTTAACACTCTCGAGTTATATTTTTTCACAGCACAAGCAATGTGAGCTGACAAAGTACCAAATTACGAGAAAATTATATTTAAAGCATTTACGACATTTACAATTTTAAAATCTTTTCTAAAACAGGGTTACTTAACCTCAAAATTATTATTACACCGAAACGCCGATTCTGTATACACTATATGTTTGGTATTGAGCTGTACAGAATCGGCGTTAACCTTGAAACAAAGTCTTGTAAACAATCAGGGCCGTGCAATGTTTTCTAGTGTAACGAATTTTCCTAGTTTTTATAAAATCCACGTCCTCAAAATATTTTGAATTTATAAATTAAATTTATCAAAAACCGAATTCAGTCTTTGCCAATTTCCTGAAAATTTGTATAAGATAACGGAACCAAGAGCCGATCAACATCTTGAAAAATAAAAGTTAGGTTTTTTATAAAATTCAATAAATTGCAAATGAAGCATTCATTTTGAATTTTGTTTATTTAGTGGAAGTTTAATATTTTGGAATGTGTAACTGTGAAAATCGATTTACTTAAGTTATTTGCTTCAAAACTTCAATTAAAAGAGGAGTTGTGTAAGTAGATGAAAAGAGGAGTTATTTTTTGAGGTTAGGAGATCAATACTCTATCAGCGGTCAAAGTGGCTGGGAAATCATTGCACCAGTAGTCGATCAGTGTTGGACCAATAGCCGATCACATAAATTAATATCAAAATATATATTACATAACTATTTAGTTAATGAATTAAATAAATCGAAATATTCTATTAGTATTGTATTTAATGATTTACAAAGATGAAAAAAGTAAATAAAACCAAAAATTGACGTTTAGTAAACAGTATCTGACTGATCGACTATTGGTACCTGATCGAGTATGGGTTCTGTTATACCTTAAATTAAATTTTTAATGATCCAAAATGTTTAAATGTATAGTAAAACAATTAACGATAAATATGATTCTAATATTACTTTTTTTAATCGCTAAGTTGATAAAAACTGAAATGTTTGATAACGTGACTTATTTGATAAGACATTATCGACAATTTACTATTTTTAACAATAAAGTAAAAATTTTATTGTTCCAAGCACGGAATATTTTTTATTAGAACCGAATATTTAAAAATACGAGTCATAGTTTAATTTTTATCATTTTTTATCAGATCGTACACGCGACGACTGTCTGCAAAAGCAGCCCATTTAAGATATATAGAATAGAGATGATAAATCTATAGCCCCGTCTTTTTCAAATAAATTTTCGTATTTTTTGGACCAACGTCAAACCTTAAAACGTTCTCATTTAAGGATTTTGTGATTAACGGTATAAAGTTTCATTGTGCGTTCGCACTTTAAAGATTGGGCATGAAGTACTATAAGAAGGTCAAACAGCACATTGAAAGTGGACTCAACTTCGGTTGAGGGTACACCAAATGAAACACTAGCGCTGCTTGCGAAGAGTTTTGGAAAGTGCATGTCACCACTAATATTTTTATGGTTTGTAACACACAGCTGACAATATGTGCATCAAGGTGATTCTTTACAACTTATTATTCAGTTCATTGAATTTGTAAGTGAAATATGTGGAGCTTAAAATCAAAGCATAAAAACTGTGAGTCAATATTCGTAAGTTTCTACTTCTCTTCTTTCTAATGAGAATTGTAATAAGAATTCGTGTAGATTAATAAGTAGAAATTGAAGGGTCTATTGCCATAACACTTCAGTACGAGTGCGCAGTGTTCTTTGCGCAGCGTCCTCTACGCAGCCGCCCTCTGTCGGTGGGAGGAGACTTAAACCCGAGCGCCTACTCACGATTAAAGATTTTCATTCTGTTTATGCCTTTTTATTAAAAAGAAAAAAAAAATAATTGCAAGATGCGTATTCACCTATCATAATACATGGAGCTACACAAAAGTTTCTACAATAAATAAAAGACGTAAATACTGAGTCTTATTTTTATAATAATCATTTTATAAAGAAATTTTGTTTCTGTCAATACTCAAAAAACTTTTTAAAATAAAAAAAAGTAATCATTCGATAATTACTGTTTAAAAAAAGTGTTTTCCGTGCACTAAAACCCCATTGAGCTTTGATTAAAAGAACAAATTAAGACCCAAGTAGGATCCGATTCCAATTTCCAAACAAATTAAATCTTTATTAGTGCAATTAACTTTTAAAAACCAATTTCCTTAATTGGCCACAAACTTATTGATTGCCTCTTAGATTGTCTGGAAAATAACCAATTTAGTGTTACTACTACTTGGATTCTAATAAAAGGGATCCGTTTTACCCTCACTATTGTACCCTGATCATTTGATCTATCTACAAATTTATAAAATGGGAACAATATATACAAAAGTGCAAAAATGAAATTGCATTCTAAATACGTAGGTTTTATAAATAACAATTTACATATCAATTTACGAAATTTAATAATGTTTTAATTTGCTGTAATTTTTGTTCTTTTGTTTATTTTTACATTTATATACAATGATTTCTTGTTATTCGTTTTGTTAAATTTCATTATTATTTCTATACTTCATTATTATTAATTATTCTTACATTTTACAGTTTCATGAAATGCTTTTTTGTGTTTTCGCGCCCTTTTCGTTCTTCTTTTCGCCACGGGGGCGCAAAGTGTCCAATACTCTTTTCTACTACAGTTGTGTGTGTACGATGTAACCATTTTTTTTTCATAATAAATGTTTTCGCGATGGACAATGCGTGAAATGAACTTTGCCTATGAAATCAATTTCATTTTTTGGGGAAAATTTTCGTCACAGCAGCTTGTACTTGCGTCGAGAGAGAAGTTCTATTTGAAATTTCGATTTTAAATTTTTTAGTTATACCCTTAATCACTTGAACACGCGCGGTACGAGGCTCACAGTCAACAAGCTTCAAATAATGATTTTTCCGTGTAAATAAGATCAACCCTCTTCTAGTTTCGATTCTTCACAATTTTTCCTGTCGCACCCTTACTTCCGCCTTGTACTCTCAGCTAATTCTCCCTTTTCGATTACATTCCTCTCTTCTAAAAGAGGAGGAAATTCGATATTTCTCCCTCTCGATATTTTTAACATTTTCCATATATTTCAGTGAGTTAAATATTTGAAATATGTGCGTTCTTTTCCCCGAATTCATATCAGGGTACATTTTACGAGTCTGAAAGAAAAGTTTGCGTGTGTAAAAAATACTGAGTTGTATATTCTTGAATGATAGATGAGCAGAGTAGATGTCTGTAAAAGTGGGAAGACATTAAAGTTACGCGTGGATCCGGAAAAGAATCGCTTCCAAGGTCAATCTCCCTGTCGAATCTACCACGGGTATCTTTGTCAAGGACATCTAAAAAAAGGTGATGAAATACTAGTAAACTACTTTCAATCGAACGAGAATTTTTAAGTATTTCCAGAAGCTTAAAAATCGTCTATAACTGTTTAGATAGGGTGTCGACCGTAACATAACCTCAAACTATGAGAATGATTTTTATTGCAAACAAAAATGTAATAAAAATTTATTGTAAGCAACTTTGAAAAATCTAGTTATACGCTTTATAAAACAAATTGTCAAAAACTTTCCCTTTTTTTCCTGAAAATTTTCACTTTGACAATTTTTTTAGAAAAATACAGACACTTTTTCGAAAAAAGGGCTCCCTGCTCTGCGCGTGTGTAGCCATATTTCGCGTCAAAATTTATGATAGTTTCAATACTGGATCACGTTTCCTCGTTCGTGTAATCATCAAAACATGAAAAATAAATATTTCCCATAATCCTTCACTGTTAGAAATAAATGTATGAAATTTCAATAACTTGTAAGTGAAGTCCATATCAATACTTGTTACGGAATTTTCAATAGCATGTGTTATTGAAAATT
>WNHD01001867.1:0-17449 GCA_011057455.1 Ganaspis sp. Gsp50
TCTTAACAAAGTGCGCCCTTAAGTCATTTTTGAAGTTTTCTTTTTTATATAAATCTCAACCTGAAATACTTATTACAAATGAAATTTTAAAATATGGAACAAAGAAGTAACGATTCATTATAATTTCTTTTAATGGCTTATTATTTTAGAAAAATGACACTACATTTGTCAGTTTTTGTTTTTAATTATTTTTTATTCTTTTAATTTCTTTATATATTTATTAATTTTCGTGGTATTTCGTATTATTTATTAATTGTTTCATTTTCGTGGTACATTATTCTATTATTTCATTTTATATTTTATTTTATTTTGATTCTGAAAACTGATTTGCTTATGTAAAATGAGCAATATCTTTTTAATTCATTTCGTAAAATTTTTATAGTTTTTATCAATGAATTTCCCTTTCATCACATTTACTGAAAATATTGACAGAAGGTGTAATAAAATTGACTGCAGGAAGTGAATCTAAATTCTTGTTTAAATATGCAATTCTGACATTGGAAATCAGTTTTCCGTTCATGTTTAGTCTACTATCCTAAACTTGACACTTCCGACGTCATTTACACCTTTGACATTCGCAGATTAAAATACCTTAAATTTACATTCATTCGATTCTATAAACCTTTCATTTATCTACATTATTCTTTTTATTTTTTTCTATCTCTCACGAAACTCGTTCATTCATAAAATTAATAATACAAGCAACAAAAATTAAACCACAATTTAAAAATTGTGTAAATTTAGAACGAGAGGGTGTAAACTTTATTCTGTCATTATTTTTAAGTTGTATATTTTTAATATCAATTCTTTGACTAACAATAATTAGTAAACTTTATTAAGTAAGTGTCAGTGGGGGTTTTCGACAACACAAAACGACGAAACAAATGTTTTGCAAGCATGCAGATCAAAAGTCAAATGTCTTTTTTCATATTTTACGAAAATAATGATATAAATAAAGTCGAATCATGTAAATTGCGATAAATTGAAGGTCACGTTTTCCTCTTTGATTTCTCGATAATATGAATTAGAAGTTATATAACTTTAACATAACATCAACACCTAAACACAATTAACTTGATGTGATCATACTTTGCAATTTACGATAGTTCTAATTCAGTATTGTATACTCAAGTAACTTAGGCGAGAAAAACAAAGTCTGTAATTATCAATTTGTCTAACTGATCGTTTAAGAAAGAAAATATACCTTTAGTGGTCATTAATATTAAAATAATTCAAAAATGTAAATTGTGAAACGTAAATGCAAAAAGAATAATATTAATATTATATGAACAAAATACTATTCACAAAGATATTGAAAAAATTTAAGGAAAATAATTTGAAGATAACTTATTTAAATTTATATCCTCATTTGATGCTTTTAAAGTAAATAAATAATTTTAGGCTGAATCGCTACTTACAAATCTTCAAGGCTTTGTCTTATATTCCAAGGCATTGTTTTTTCAAATTTATTCAACTGAAAGTTAATGAACTAACAACAAGTCTAATTTCACGGTCATGGTAAAAATTTTTTTTTCTTCAACTACAACTTTGATAAAAGTCGACGACAACTTACTAGTAATTATTTTTATCACTGACTGACGTTTTTCTTCAGACATAGTGAAAATTAAGAACACGTCAAGTTAAACGTAAGGAAATAGCGTTAGAAATTTAAAACAAATTTACCTTCAAACAAAATTACTTCCAACGAAATTTTATCCTTCTAATTCATAGATTGAAAACGAATTAATGTAATGAAGACGGTAATTCTTTAGTTAATGAATCCTATTTAATTTCGAATTTGATTTTAGAATTTGGGGATGGGGTTATAAGTACTATATAATGTCGAATTAAACACTTATACTGTTCGTTTCATAAATGCTGGCCTCTCAACAAAAATTATACTGTATAAAGATTCCATTTGTATAATATGAGGACATTTATTTGGATCGTTTGAAGTTAATTTTTTTGCTTTTAATCTTCAAATAAAATTTTATAAAACACCAAAAAAGATAATTAGTACTATTAACTACTTAAATGGTTGGATAAAAGGATTACTACACTGAAAAAAAAATGTATTCAAATAACCATTTACTTGTCTATTATCAAATACATATTTATTTAAACCAAGTAATTATTATTTGAATCAAATAAATGGCATTTTAATCAATTATTTCTGTATTTGAATCAAATATTTGTTTATTGGACTCAAATAACAATTACTTATTGGTCCAAATAAATATTTATTTAATAATAGACAAGTAAATGGTTATTTGAATAAAATACATTTTTGTTTTCAATTTGGTTTTGTTTGGTTAACTTTACTATGTAATTGGTTAACTTTACTAGTGCTTTCGTTAAGATTACAAGGTAGATGGTTGATTCTACTAATTTCTTTAGTTACTTGTGACGCGCTCTAAAAAGGGACTTTAGAAGCAAACAATTATAGGTTATGTATGATGATACATAGTTTGAACTTGATTAAAGATTCGTTTTTAATTCTTTGCAATCAAAGGGAGTTTTTTATGGATATTTTTTTGAATGCTATCAACAAAAATTGCTTTCAACAGTAAATAATTAAAAATGAAGCTTTAATCAGTTAAAACTATCTTTAAACATAACCTATAATCGTTTGCTTCTAAGGCCCCTTTAGAGCGCATTACACTTTTACTAAATGCACATACAATACTACATAGTAATCAGTTTTATTTTTCTCAGTGAATTTTTTAAAACTATTTAAATTTTTAACAAATTGATCCTAGGATGGAATTTTCCTGTTTATTTTCAAAGCAGTTGTAAAAATTCAATTAATAATTTTATTTTTTATATGTATTACAATTTTTGTCTAGAGATCGCAGTGTCCTTGATAACTCTGGGTGTCATTTATTGTTCTATATGACTCTGATTACATATAAAATTTTATATGTATATACGTAAATATAGTTTTAATTTAAATGAAATATTTAACAGGTTAATAGTACTTTTCCTGAGTTTGCGTGTATCCATTCAGTAGGCGGTAATTGACCGAAACGTTTCATATTGTGCAGATCATAAAGAAGAAAATTATATTGCTTTAGATAAAGAAAGTAGAACTTGAGTCAAAATTGCTCTTAAAACATCGTTACTTAATTTTATGTGAAAATTGCTCTTAAAACATCGTTACTTAATTTTATGACAAAATTATAGATAAAGGGATATATTTTTATAATGAAACTCAGTTAATAAATATTTTTATCATATTTCGTTTGCGATAGTTAATGTTGATATTATTTCGTTTGTGATTCTGGAATTAGAAGAAATCCAAAAAGTAATGTGTTGGAGTCAATTTGCTGTTAGCGTAAAGTTGGGATTTCAAACTCTGTATCTCTTTATGTGGTGACGCTATTAATAATTAGCGATGTTACAAAATAATTCAGCTTACTGAATTATTTTCTTTCACTTACTTTTCCACTTACTTTCTCTCGTTTAGAATCTATTGTTTACCTAAATTTCTTCATTGCACTGAAAAAAAAACGTTTGACTGTTTCATCTAAAATCGATGAATTTCTTCTTTTTAACTGATTCAGGTACATATTTAGCAGTTATACCTGATTTTTTTGGCAAGTTGAAATCCAGCGATACTCTCTAATTCCGAGTTAGTAATTTTTTGCTACATTCAATAGCAAAATGTAGTTTATCGAGAAAAATAGTAAAGATTAAATAATTTTCAGTAAAAAAAAAATTAGAAATTTTTAGCAGATTTAGCTAATTTTTAGCTAATTTAAATATGGCTAATTACTTCTAACTTGAACTTTGAATGTTTCAATTACTAGTTATGCATTAATTAAATTAGTATTTTTCTACTAGAAATTAGTAGTTTCTAATAGTTTTTAACAAGAAATTATAGAATTTCTTTTGCTAAAAATGTGTTGTTCTCGCTAAAAGTGAGTAAATCTTTTCAATTTCAACCGGCAAACTACTTTCTTCTATGAAATTATTAGAATAATACTAAATCAGACTTAGAGAGTAGAAAATTACTAATTAGAGAGTATGCTTAAGTGAAACAACTAAACATTTTTTCAGTATAATACATAATATGTATTTAATATCATGTAGAGAAAAATTAAATTTTTGATACAAAAGTTCCATATGCATAATATACAAATTTAAATAAAAATTCACAATATATACGGGAATGATAAACAATAGAGATTAAAACTGTTTGTGAACACGTTTTTAGAGTGAAAAAGTTATTTTAAAATAATTTCCGCCATGTAATTTATTGTGCGGAATTGTATCCAGTTATCTTCACCTCACGATAAGATTCATGGCTTTTGTCAATATTAACATTCGTATAAAACTATTATCGGAAGTTACATATACTTTTCAAAAACAGTTGCTCTCATTTTTTCGAGGACAATTTATATAGTTTTCTTGCAAACTTTAAAATATAGTTTTCTGGGATTTTAACTACGAATCTGGTTTAAAAAAGATTGATTTTTAAAACCTGTTGTACTCTTTGATTCTAAAATATTTTATTTTTCTTCTCGGTTTATACTGGGAAAAAGTTTGTTTAAATCAAAGATTTAATTGATATACGGTCAAACAAATGCTTATTTAATTTAAACAAATATTTGCTTGATTTGAAACAATTTTTGTAATTTCAAGCAATAAGTAATTTGTTACAAAACGTTATTTTCGTTTGTAGTTTGTTTGAATGGAAGATAAATTTGGTTGAATCAAACAAATATTTGGATGAGTCAAACAAATATTTGGTTTAGTCAAATAAATATTTGGTTTTGTCAAACAATTATTTGGTTTTGTCAAACAATTATTTGGTTTTGTCAAACAATTATTTGGTTTTGTCAAGCAATTATTTGGGTTTGTCAAACAATTATTTGGTTTTGTCAAACAATTATTTGGTTTTGTCAAACAATTATTTGGGTTTGTCAAACAATTATTTGGTTTAGTCAAACAATTATTTGTTTCATTATAGATCAAGTAAATATTTGTTTGATTTAAATAAACACTTCTCTGAATATTAGTTGTCGATTCGAGAATAATAATATGCGCTTCAAGAATATTAATTCTTGGTTTAATAGCGTGTATTTTCGATTTAAGAACAAATCGTCTAGAACCGATTCCAATATTATATTGGTTACAATATAATATTCTTCTCTCAATTTTTTCTTCTTTTATTTAAATAGAAAATTTTAAAACATTTGCATTAAAATTGATGGTTAAATTTTTCGTTTAAAAGAAAAATTCAAAGTCGGCAAAGTAAAAAAAAGCCTTTAGTTTTGAATTGCCTAGATTTAAAAAAATTTTTAAATATAAGAAAAATTCCTAGAAGATAAAAAAATATCAAATATAATTCATCCTTCTGGATTAAATTTGCAATTGTTATCCAAACAAGACTTACATTTAATACTATAATTAACATATTTACTTTGCCAAAAGAGGTCCACCTTCACCTTTGAAGCTGAGCCTGCTGAAAGTTCTTCTTTGAAAGCTGTTGATCACTCCCAATTTATTCTTATCACTTGGATCCTTTACATTTTCATCTGGTGAATCTTCGCACAATTTTACTGCAACTGCTGTCGCAGGTACTGCAGAATTTGCCAATAATTCATTCCATGGCGATGGTGACTTGTCACGTGTCTCATCTTCATTTATCTTTTTACTGATGCTTGATGAGGACCTTTTTTTCGAAATCGGCATTTCCTTATTTTCCGGCCTTCTATTTTTATTCTTATATTCTATGTTTCAATTTTTCTTTACCTTCTGGCTTCTTCCTTGTGCTTTTCTCTGTCTTCAACTTTGTGCGTTCTCCTCCCTTCTGATATCTTCTATATATTCTATCTTGTACTTTCTATCTTTTCTTATATCTTTTTTTTTCTTCTATTTTCTTGTACTTTCTATCTTTTCCTATATTATTTTGTTTACTTCTATATCTTCTTCTATATCTTCTCTCTTTTTTCAACTTCTGTGTAAACTCTCCCTCTTGTTAGTCTTCAATTCTAAGAAGCAAAGTTTTCATCACTTGTTAAATTAATAATTTTAAAACCAACAATCGTCAACATCTTTTTCTTCTATTATTCTTGGTCTATTTTAGTTTTTGGAATCGCCTGAGGTTTTTATTCTGCACTTTAATGTCGAGTGCTAATCAGTATGTTGTGTTAATTAAATAAAAACAGAATTCATGCGTTTATCTAGAAAATTATTCTATACTTTGGTAAATCAACTTGCAATTTATAGGAACATAAGAGGTATTTCAGTGTTATCAATAAATTAGTCTCACTTTTAAAACTTTATTATAATTCTATTGATACTAAATGTTTATTGTTAGAATTTAATATCAGCAATAAATATCACTCTTATAATATCACTGTCAAATATTAATGTTTATATTAATGCCGAACATTAATATTTTTGTTCATTTTATATAGTTTCTTATATAACAATTTATCATTTGATTGACTTTTAAAAATTAAGTATTGATTTAGAATTATTTGTTAGAAATGAATTTTCGATAAATTTGGAGTTCAAGTTTTAAAGTTAGCAATATCAGATTCGGTTTTTGCAAATTAAAAATGCCAGGTCCAATTTTCGATAAGTATATAAATGTCAGGTACAATTTTTGAAAATTGTGAATGTCAGGTTTAACTTTCGAAAATTCTAAATATCGTTCATGTTGCTTAATATCGATTGTTGATCAATTGTTATATTATTTACTTACTCAACCTCGATTATTAATATTTAATTAATTACACAAACATTGACCCTAGTTACTCATCAATGACTAAAATTTATTTATTAAGCATCGATAACAAATCTCGTCTTTAAGTTCATTTGCTTAGCTGAATTGTAAAATCATTAAAATATTCCATTTTCCAATAAGTTATCATCTTCTGAGAAAACTTTCATTTTAATCATTCAGACGATATTCTTATCTCCATTCAGAAGATAATTGCGATTCTGAGTGTGAAATTTCTCCTAATCTATTCTGTCTGATTCTTCTTTTTTAATTTATTGTCCTTTCAAAGTTCTCTTGAAGTTAACTCTTCTTTCAAATCTCTTATTCTTTGTAAATTTTGTCAAATTGTTCCATAAACTCTTTTAAAATTCTTTAAACTCTTTTCTTGATAAGCTCATAAAAAAGCCTCCGTATTCTTTACCTCGTGATTGCCTTTCGTATTTCTAAAATATGAATACTCAATCGCATTTTCTGGCTCGATTACTTCTCGATAATACGTATACTCCATGATGCATTAATCGATTGTGAGAAAATCACTCGCGTTGATACTAGTCTTTAAATAAATATTCATTCATTAACTTTTGTTTTGATATACAACTCAACAAAGATGTCTTGAGGCTTTTTGACATCAACTAGTGTATTCTGTCAATGAAGTCAGATATTTTGGAAATGTAGCACTGATTACTAAAAAAAATATTTCCTGTTTTCTTTTCTATACACACAAAGAAATAATTTATTGCACGATATCTCTTCATTACGTAAGATTATTCTTCAAGTTCATCTCTTGGTGTCACAGATTTTAATTTAAGCATTAACTCTTTCCTACGCGCACAAATTCGAAAACAATTTCCTTTAAGTCACACTTTAGTTGCGCTTAAAAAACCTAACTACGTTAAATACTAATTGTGTAAATAATACAAAAAAACGACCCGTAAATAAATATTTGAAAATGATTCTAGTTTTAACTTGTGTTTTTAAGATTTTGGAGTTTTAAAAAATTCTAGAAAAATAATTTTTTTAGAAATCACTTTTTCGAGAAATTCAAGTTCCCTCGTGTTTCGAACGAGTGTTCGAAACCTGTCAACGCGAGAGCTACTTCTGAGATTGCGGACGCCGGTATAAGCGAAAATAATCTACACACATTAGCGTGCACGAGCGAATATACACACCCACATGATGCAAAAAGACACTCTGACACACACATGGAAAAATTCCCCACTCAGTAAAGGCCTCCACACTGTTATAAAATCATACAGATACGTGTAGAAATCATTTCAGACTAACATTTTTTATACTTGTGTATGAAATTATTTTTAAATGAATACACCCGCAACATTATTCGATTTTTAATGTTTCGAAAAACTGTTAAAACCTTCATTGTAGGTCTAATAAAGTAAAGATACTTTCTTGAAAATGAAAGTTTATACAAAAATTGTTGACAAGAATTTAGTTTGCAATATTTTTCATTATTTTATTCTTTAGTGCAATTAATTAGTCTGATTATTATTCGTGCACTGAAAAAAATGTCTGGTCAACTTAACCAGAAATGAATGTTAAATATGGCCTTACTATTTTTTCTGGTTAAATTAACTAGAATTCTGGTTAACTTAACTAAAATTCTAGTTGACTTAACTAATATTCTAGTTGACTTAACTAATATTCTGGTTGACTTAACTAATATTCTGGTTGACTTTACTAATATTCTGGTTGACTTAACTAATATTCTGGTTGACTTAACTAATATTCTAGTTAATTTAACCAACAAAAATAGTAAGGGCATATTTAACATTTCTTTCTGGTTAAGTTAACCAGACATTCTTTTCAGTGTATTTGTGAATTTAAATTAATATATAGAGTTTCTCTCTACATATGAATTAATGGATTTCTGCTAATAAAGTTTGGGACAAATAGGTTACTAATAAGTAGTGAAAATCCACTAATTTCTAGCACGAAAGTATACCAAGAAAGTCAAATCTCCATTCACTAAATCTAAACTAGTATTTTTCTATTAAATCAACAACGAAGACATGTACAGATTAAAATAGTAAAGATTTACTAATTCTTAGTGAAAATGTACTAATTTTTAGTACAGAAAACTACTAATTTAATTAAAAAATAACTATAAATTGAATTAGTCAAAGTTGACATATTTCAATCAGTAGTAATTGACCAATTGAATTAGTAGTTTACTACTAAGAATTAGAAGTTTTTCACTATAAAAGTTAATAAATATTTACTATTTCAAACGGTAAACGATTTTTTGCTATTAAATTAGTAGAAAATTAATTATTTAGATTTAGAGAGCACTTATGGAAGAAGTAAACTTCACTATTTCAATTAATAGATATATTTTACTTTCAAATTAGTAATTATCTACAAACATGAATAATTTTCTACTAAAAGTTGATAGTTTGTTATTCAAAATTAGTGGACCTTTTATTATTTATTAGTAACATATTTCTCACTAATTTATTAGTGGAAAACCACTAAGTCAAATTTAAAGAGCAAGAGATTTTTGGGAAAAATTAAAGTTTATAAACACATTATTATCTCTCTAAATCTGAAACAGAAGAAATCTACTATTTCATAGTGAAAACTGAGCTACTAATTCATTTCGTAAAAATCTACTGAAAACTAGTAAAATTCTACTGTAAATTAGTGGAAAATTTACTAATTTACAGTAGAATTTCACTGAGAATCAGTAGAATTTAACTGATAATCAGTTGAAATTTACTAAATGAATTAGTAGCTCAGTTTTAGCTGTGAAATTAGTAGATTCCTACTGATTCAAACTTAGAGAGATTAATTATTTATTTTGACCAAAAAATTAGTGAGTTTCTGTTTATTCAAATATTACCAATTTCTTTTGTTAATGTTTTTCTCTTTTTATCATTCCCGATTTGATACATCAATTATTTATAATTATTTATGAATCATGAGGCGTTTAATGACTTTATAATTATTTATTTAATGATACGATCTCTTTGACGTTAAAAGTATAATTTTATGAGAATTAAATTATTGTTAGGCGTTTAATTGAGATGTTTTAAATAATTAAAAATGTACACGTTTTTTCTACTTATAGAATTATTAGCAAAGTCTATTCTAATACAATTAAAATCCCAATTCCAAAAGTTCGAAGTAATGCAAAAGGTTTCAAAATTTATTAATAAATGATTACTTTTAGCAAAGGAAGTTAATTAATTTAAATATTACACACTTTTTTAGAGTTATTTAAAAAGATCGATATATAATTATTAATTAAATTTGTCTAAAATATTAGCCACTTTATTCGCAATAAACTTTAATTTTATTTGCGCAATTTAAAAAAAATTGCAAATAATTCTAACTGCTGGTAATTGATGTTAATTTTAAAATATATGTAAAATAGCGAAGCTTTTGTACTTATATTAATAAATAGTTGATTATAAAGAATTTGAAAAAAGTAATGTAAAAAACAATGCTTCCTTTATGAGGAAGCAATTATCAAAAGTTTATTAATTATTATTGAAATTACAAATAGTTACCTTTAAAAATGATGAAATATATAAATATAATAGAATAGATTTTAAAAAAGTTTTGTAAAAGTTTGTTGTTTAATGCCATAAAATGCTTCTATTTATAAATGGTTTTAAAAATAGTAAAATAATTAGAATATGAATGTGTATGTAAATTTCTAATTTGAAAAGCACGTTTATTCTGCTGTTTACACAATTCCTTTAATCTTTTCTTTTTTATGTTTCCGCTTTTGAAGTTTTGCCAAGAAATACTGCGAATACATTTTCTTCACCAAAATTCGATAGGATTTTTTGCAATATTTGCTTTCAGTTTTCAAGTAAATGAATGGCAATATAATAATAATATTTTTTCAACAAAATTTTCTTCGTGTTTCTTAAGGATTATCTTATAAATGTTAAAAACACATAATTTTAATTTATACAATTTTCGTCCAAATAATTTTCTGTTTATAAGTTTACTCCACTATTTTATAGTGCAGTAAATTATCGAACAAGTGCTGACCTCAAACGATTATTTATGAAAATTTCATATAACTTCATATTTTAAATTGAATACTTACTATTTATCTTACATCTAAAATCATGATGCTAAATTTTCAATTAACAAATTATATATCATTATTAAAAATGATATATAAGTATTTTTTAAAAATATAATTTAATTTCTAAATTTTTTATTTGCTCTTTTTTTATATTTTTTGTTGTTGTATTTCTTGTTATTTACAGAATTTGTTTCTTACCAATTAATGTATGAAAATAAATTGCAATTCTAGTTCTTAATTCTTTCAATAATTATTTACAGTGATATGTTTGTTATTTAAAGTTTTAAATATCTTACTCATTACTGAAACAACGATATTTTTTAAAATGATTTTTATTGAATTGTACATCCATTATTTACAATTGTTTACATTTATACAAATGTTGCAATGTTTAATTTACTTTATATTTACAATTTTCTATTAAACTTAAAATGTTTTTGAACTATTTTTTCGAAAGATTGCGACATCGTAGTTCCATTTCTAGAAAAGCTCGCATGTTCGGATCTTGCACTTTTTCCATAATAATTTCTTTAAAATCCTTGTCACTTTCATTTAAAAGTTGACTTACTTTTTCTGCATATTGTATCCACACACAATTTGCACAACCAGACATACAACAAGTTGTGGGCACTTCAATTTCCTCCCAAGATGAAAAAGAATGCGATTGAAGATACTCTAATTCCTCTTCTTTTGTTCTTTTTGGCTTATTTGAATCATTCTTGTCGTTTGAGAAGTTTCGACGATGACATTTAGGCAATTGTTTTCTGTAGAGTCGTTTCTCCAACAACAATCGTCGCAAAATGATCCAATTGGACATTTTTCTAAATATTGAATTAAAATTTACAGAAATAAATATTTATTTTTTACGACAATGATTTTGACAAGTGTCAACTGTTCCCAGTCCACGTGATAGTCATGCCACAAATTTGTCATCTATTGTTATCTTTGGCTTTGATAAATTAGGTATTTGTTGCTAATTACCGTCTCGCAGTCCAAGGTATCGTGATTGATTTAAATTTTCGTAAATACTGCACAGATTGACAAGAACATTTTTAACTTTATACAATGTTTTTTAACCTTGTTGTTGTTTTCAAGATCAGAATTTTAATAATAGATCTGACAGACACAAAATACTTGTGCGCTTGTGCATCTTTGATCTCTTCACTAAGCGGGAAATACAAGCCTTACAATTTAAATTTCATATTTGTAGTTGTTTTTACTCCATTGCTGAAAGATATAACCTGAAATTAAAAGATGATTGTAAAACGAAAAAAGACATCAAACAATTTTGCTTAAAGAAATCACGCTAGACAGAAAAAGTATTTTATAGAAATTATTTTATTTACAAAATTTTTGAAATTAAAGTTTTTCGCGGGCTTAGGACAGCGCCACCTGTGGTTGCAACTGTGACTAAACTTGCGCGCGCAGTCCTTAGTATTATTTTGATTTTGTACATTTCACAAGTGTTTTTGACCACGTGAGTTATTTTTGCTGTTAATGTTGACAAAGTTAATTATTTACACGATTCATGGGTCGCAAAATACCTGGAAAGAAGCACCATGGAGTTAAAGATCCCCTCAAGCAGCAAGCGAAGCGTTTCGAAGAGTAAATATCATATTACATTTTTTAGGTTATGCCTCACGTGTTCTGAGTGAATACTCAAATTAATGAATTTCTTTCAGATTAAAAACAAAAATAAATGCTCCTCCAAAAAGTGAAGATGATCAAGGAATGCCAAAGAGTCTCTTGCGTGTTATTGATCTCAAAAATAAATTTAAAAGTGGCAGCATAGTGAAGAAAAGGAAAAAGAAAGCAAATCGCGGCTTAATCAATCTAGGTATTCAGAATAGTAAATTACCTCATCCTAAAGCGAAACCAGAAAAAGCTGTTCCTATTTTTAATCAAAAAGAAGGTGAAACGCCCGAAGCTTTCTTGAGACGCGTTAATAAAGAAACAGAGATTTTTTTGCATGAAACACAATTCGAAAATAAGTACAATGTTCAGGTTAAACGTAATTTGGAAACTGGAATAGTTGAAGGACTAGAAAAAAGGCCCAAAGATGAAATTGAAGAAATGTTAAAGCTTAAATCGAAACATAAAAATATTAATAAGAAAAAGAAAAAATCGAAAAATTCCGAAAATGAGGTTAGGCTGACGAAAAGTCAAAAAAGGAGACAGAAATTGGAAATGAAAAAGGATAAAAAAGTTCAGGATCAGATAGACGAGTTTAAGACTTTTAAGGATAATGTTGCTTTTGGTGAAGTTGCTCACGAACCACCGGAATTAAAAATTAGGCCAAAGAAAACTAATAATGACGATAGTGCTAGGGTAAGAATTTTTAAGTTTTTGACAGTATTTATGTTATTATTTTATTAAACACTTTGAATAGAGTAACAATTTTGCGTACATTAATTTTTTTCGTTCAAATCTATTCATTTTTTCATAAATTTTGTATTATTCTAGTTTTCTACATGTCATAAATTGTCCAATAACTGAAACATTCTTCTTTATAATTATAAATAAAATGTGCATATTCAAAGATTTTTCTGAAGGTTTAATTAAGATTTTTTGTATTTTGAAGAATTTTGAAAACAATTTATTGAAAAGGCACTTCAAAGTTAACTTTGCCTTCTCATAGATTATAAAACTGACATAATATCGATTATAACTTGTATAAAATATTTTCTAGCCTGGCAGAAAAGATTTGTTATTAAGTTCCTTGTTCAACAAAAATAAGGAAGTAAAAACTGAACTTGTAAAGAAAAACATTAATAGGTCCGGAAAGAGAAAAGATTTGCCTATTGGAGAAAGAGTGCGTTTGGAAAATGAACAAAACAATGTCATTGCTGCCTACAGATTATTAAAAGATCAGAAAAGAATTGAAGATCTTAAAGAACGGGTAACTAAACATATTTAATTACCAAGAATCAACGCAGTACGAAATAAACAGAATGTTAATAATAAATAAAAAATAAATACTAAGAAGAATATTTTTAAGCACATTTTTATTTTACAGTATTTAAAAGAAAAAGAGAAAACAATTATTGTTGATGAATGTTGCATTAAAATAGTTATAAGATTCACATAATTACAATTTCCCATAATTATGGTTTCCTATAATTATGATTTCCCATAGAATAGAAGATCTATTCCCATAGAAGATCTAATATCCTTATATTATCTTGAATATCACTTAACCCTAAAATAATTTAAATTAAACTATAAAAACAAGTATAAAAAAGATTAAATTACGAAAATATCACGATTTACTTTTATCCTGTTGTCCAAACGAAAGGTTCCAGCCTCTCTTCAATCGGTAGCAAATTATTCAAAGTCTCTAAACTCTCGAGCGTCTGATTAAGCTGCATATGGCACTTTGTGAGTTGTCTACTAAGTTCATGGATTTTTCCCATTTGCTCAGCAAATTTCGCAAATTTCTTCTGTCTCTCAGTTGCAATTCCCAAAAGCCTCGTAACTTCAGCATCAACACTTGTGCACAAAGCAAGTTGTTCACTCGCAACATACTGAGCACTATTATTCAAATGATGTTGATATCTCGCGCAGAGATTAAAGAGTCCAATAGGATCCAGTCGTTCCAATACTTCTGGGTCCCTAACGCCCGGAGGAAGATTCAGAGTCCCCCTCATTATTGGCAGAAACATGGGAATTTTTAAAAGTTTCACCAAATCCGGATCTTTGTCTGTAGACGGGTCAGAAAGAGCTGGCTTTACAACAACGATATTATGCACTTTTCTCTGTCCTATGTTGTTTGACACGTTTGATTTTCGTCTCGTTACTTCCTGGCCGACACTCTTGCCTCTAGAGAGCTGCACTTGCTTATTTGTCATCTTTGGAGAATCGCCTATTGGCCTGTTTACTGTGTATGATATGTAAGGCAAATCAGAATCTGAACAGATACTGGGACCTGGACTTGTACATCTGGGAGGTGTATCTGATGGAACAGTTTCCCTGTTGGGAACACTTTTCCCTCTACGAAGCTGAGCTATCCTGGCTCTAGTTCCTTCTGGCCCTTGAGCACCTCCTGCTTGAGTACTTTGCTCTGATCCCATCTTAAATCAATTTTGTTGAATCGGGAAAAAATCACGAGTTTTGTTGGTATCTGTAGGTTAGTTTTCGTTTTTTAGTACTCTAGTATTCTTAAAGGTACTCGATTTTACGTTCTGCAATAAAAAAACGTTTGATGAATTATAGTCTTTATGGTAAATATGATGTTGAGTAAAACTAAAAAACAATATGTGGAAGAAATAAATAACACTCAGAATACTTTCAATTTCGCTTTGTTTTAATTTATAAGATTTTTGTTTCCTCAGAATATTGTTTTCTATTTTTAAATCCATACGCTTGAGGCAAAAGGATTTATTTTTTCTTCAAAATTCACACTCTAATTTTTCTTAGAGTGAGATCTCATTCTAAGAAATTTAGAGTGCATTATATCGTTTTGATTCTGATGGTAGGTTTATCAAGTGAAAGATAAAATGTTATCTTTAGACATGAAAATAGTTAAAATAATTAATTATGAAGTAGAGGAACTATTCTAAACTGTTCATGGGGCAAATAGATTTTTTTTTTTTTTTTATTAAAACTACATTAAATATAAAAGATAAATAGTGATTTAGAAAAATAAATTACCAAACTTTAAGGTCTAATTAATTTCTTTTCATTTAATTTTCAAACTTTTAAGCTTTCAAAGTAGAAAGAAAGTAAACAAAAAGAAACCTCTTTGTAAACATTTTTTATTAAACTTTAAACGTTTTGATATTAATTAGTGTTAATTGTACAAAGTGATTTGTTATTTTTTTACTATTGAATAAACATATTTTTACTATTGAATTGAAAGAAAATAAAGATCATGAATCATAATTGACTATGTTTTTAAAGTAGAGAGAAAGTAAACAATGAAAAGCTTTTTGTAAACATTTTTTTTAATTTAACAATTACTAATTGGATAGTGATAAGTTTATCAGGTCCTAAATCTAAAAAATTCCTGTCGTTTGCTTCTCAATTAGACTAAATTATTTTTACTTTATTAAAGAGCCAATGTCAAACATTAAAAATAAAAATCCGTCAACCTATTTCCATAAACTTCTAGCTCTCGGTAATGCATTTTAGGAAATAGCATTTACATTTTCTTAGTGAAGCATTTTATAACTAATAATTATTATATGATAAGAATTTACGTACCTTTTTTAAAAAGCTGGATTCTTGTAGATTAATTTAACGATAGTTCTTTTTATCAAGATTTTCGTGTCTAATTTTGATTATTTGTTAAGTTATTCCTTTGACGGTCATTTCTTATCATTAGAAATGATTTATGATGTTGCAATAAATCCATTTTTTGTAGAAAAAAAAAGTTTAAAATTAGTGTGGAAATTATAAGGAACTATTAAATTGTTAATAGTACTTTTTTCTATGAGCTGTCATTTCATCAGCTGATCGAAATCGAACTGTCAAAAAGAAGCGGTGTTTAGTGAAAGTTCCATCAAGTTTAGCTCCAACGGTAATTTATCGGCTTCTGCAGAATTTGACGTTATCAATTTTTATGAACATTAAACCAATTTAAAATAATGAAATTTGATATTGTTATTATCAAATTTATTTGAAAAAAAATTGTTCAAACTTGGTTATTATTGTTATTATCAAATTTAGTTTGAAATAGATTTCAATTTCAATTTAGTTTTAAAAAAAGTTTGGATTGAAAATTTTTCTCTTGAAAAAAAATTGTAATCCGCTTTTTATTTCTAAACACACTCGTATTTTAAATAGTGTAGATTTTCATTATTTGTAGATAATATGTTTGTAATTATTTACATTTTGTTTAATTTTTCTGTTTCAGATGTTGTAGAATTTCAGAAAAGGAGTTCAAAATCAGTGTTCTCTACTTTCTGAAAAACGACTTCTTCCATACACAACAGACAATGAGTTCGTGTAATTTCTTTTGAAGATTATCTTGATATGTGACGGGTCAAAGGAGACTCAGATTTAATCCCCTAATGATACAGCGACAAGTTTTCCTCAACAATAAGTAAGTCCTTTCACACGATTAATTATTATTATTTTTTGTAAAAAAAAAATTTTCACATAACACTGAAAACTGTGTTTTAACTAATAATGAAGGATTTTTAATTGAAGATTATTAGTTTATTTGAAGAGAAAAACAAACTTGTATCTAACTTCACATTGTTTTTCAATTCCTTGATAGAACGTGGCTTTAATTAGATTAGAAACAAAGTTTATAAAGTTAATAAATTAAAATGATTAGAAACAAAGTTTATAAAGTTAATAAATTAAAATTTTATATTTTTTTTTCGGATTGCTTTTTTAATTTTTGTTAACTTCTTTAGTTATAAATGTTTGATAAATATTGTTTGCATATTGTTTTATCCACTTCCATTTCACTTTATTCTTCAATTTTTAAACTCTCATTCAATTTTGAATAAAATTGAGTGCATTTTTTATTTTTAATTTGCAAATCTCGCTTTTTTATTTTAACATTTAAAAGCCTTTTATTTTATTTTTTTTATTTTTGTAAAGCTTGTTAACGCAAGTGGTGAAATATTGAAGAGTAGTCTTTATTTTAATCTCGTTAAGTGTGAAAGCTAGGAGTTTAAAAACTGTTTACGATCCACCTTTGAATG
>WNHD01001868.1:0-26270 GCA_011057455.1 Ganaspis sp. Gsp50
AAAGATCTCTGAGATGGTTAGAGCTTTTAATGATTTCTTTGCGCAGACCTTTTTGGCATATAAAAAGCTTGGCGTAATTTTATAGACCGCTTGAAATTAGTTATTTCCTACGATTTTAGAACAATTTCTGTCGACAATACAAGCAATGGTCAATTCTTGCACAGTTAAAATTAACTTTTTGATGAACTGATTAAAAGATCTCTGAGTTGTTTAGAGCTTTTAATGATTTCTTTGTTGATAATAAAGTTTTTAATTATAGTCAAGTGCTTAAAATATAACTAGAGGGTGGTTAGGACTTTTGTAGGTTTTATTCTGAAAAGATTTTTAGCATCTCAAAAGACAGAATGAATTTAAGTTGATTGTTGACTTCTTGTTTAATAACTGCCGATAATTTGAATCGTTAAATTGACTTCAAGGTCATGTTCAGCGATTCCATAAACATTTTTTACAAGAGCAAAACAACATTATGATTTTGATAAATCATGATCATTTATTGAAATAATTTTTGCGAGCAGACAGAGCACATACTTTATTATTATGGATAATTCAAGTCATAATTACTCTTTGTTTTATTTAAATATTTTATTATAATAACAAAGCACTTTACAATAATAAAGTACTTTATAATAATGAAACAGTTTTTTATAATAAAACACTTTTATAACCATGAAATATTTTATAAACCTAATTAAAATGATAGTAATTACAACGAGAATTAAAAAAACCCCATCGATATTGCAAATAAGCATTCTGTAAATTTAATAATCCCTATCTGTTTCTCCACGTACAAAAATTCCGAAAATTCGTGCTTGAAAGTACAGATCCCAAGAAACATGGCGAGGCTAATTTGATTGCAATTAAATTAACTAAATTCCTTTCTCTTGACGTAAGAGAATTGTGATGAGAAGCTTGCTCTTGTGTTTTCGTTTCGCTGGAGTTCACATTTCGGATTGTTTGCAAGGCACTATTGAAGTTGTGCATGTATATTTGGCCGCTGTACATACTTTGAACACAAAGCCAAATGCACATTTACACAAGAATGTTCACTTGTGTATTCAAACTTTTCGCGCGATCCTGCAGGGGAATGTAGCACGCAGATTTAGATATCGTTCCTGCCGCAGGTACGAATTACTATTGTAATTTATGCATCCTAAAATGTCTGCACTGCAGTGCCACAGTTTTGTTGCAGTTAAGCCAATCCGATTCGCGTGCTCAAAGATCCAAACATTATCAAACTTTGATCCTTAATTCGCTCCTTTCATTACTTTGCAATTTTCCGAATTTTATGAGGGTCCGAAAAAGCGTTTCCATTTGTTTTTTATTAACAGGTTTTGATCTTTGGATCCAGTTTATCCGATATTCGTACAATTTGTTTCTTTCTTCTTTCAACTAAATATTGAAATCGCGATTGGGTTGGCGCTTCTGACCATAGTAAATCATATAGAATAAAAAAAAAATAAAAAATATAATAAAAATATAAAAAAGGGTTCAAAATAACATAAAAATTATCATTTATTATTATTATAATTATTATTTTACCCCTTTTTTGGATCAAAAATAGTTCTGCATGATTTAGTGTGTAACCTGATGCCATTAGTTACATTTCTGGCCACCAGGTTACAGCAACACATGGAATAACATCTTGACAGTTCCAAAGCGTCTCTCCAGGTGGCGTAGCGGAAATCTGTACAGTTTGTGAACAATAATCGTATCGTGGATCTCTAATTATTATCAGATCAAACAATAAATCGAGAGATATTCGTGTTTTTCGAGCCCAATTTGATTAAAAATGTCAAAAGCGTTTAATTATTTCTTTCGTTTGCAAAATACCAGAACTGTTAATAAATTTATTTTTGTTTCATGTCATATTTGTCAGCTTGTGTCAAGCATTAAATTTCAAAATCACGTTTCCTGATGATGTACGTACTGATATGTATTTGTAGTTAGTGATAGAAAATTCGCATAACTGTCTCATTTGTCGAGATAATAATCTTGTTATGTGTCAACAAAAAAGGACCAGTGTTTTAACAACCTTTGAGCTTTCACAAAACGCGCCATTTGGCTTCTCATCTGCAGTCAACGGAAGTCGCTTGAGGTCTATATTCTGTGTTATATGAGGGTATGAAGTGGCAAGCTATTCTCGTATGTAAACTAGCATGCAATTGCGGAAACCGAAACGAAGCCTGCGGCATTCATTTTACAACAGCGACTCTCACAATATTTCGTTTTGATCCAATTCAAGCACACTTCTTCTTTGCACTATTCAATATTCCACAAGATTCAAGTACTTTTTCTCATAACTGGTATACGTGAAAGCTTAATTTCATTTGATTCTTTCATAATAATGAATCATCTATGTACTTTTTTTGTTATTAACTGTTTAAAAAAATTTACCGTAACGGCAGAATCGATTTTTTAAACCTGATTTAGAAAGATTTTCTTTTTGGAGCTATTGTGTATATAAAAAACGCACCTTCTAAAAAAGAACGCTCTATTGTATAAAAGAAAATAACCTTAAAAAGTAAAATACACCTATTTTCTGTGTCCCAAACCTCGTTAAAACAAAGTTGGCAAGTTATTTTTTTTTTAAATAAAAAGAAGTGCGTTGAAAATGCGTTTCTAGCATGTTTCAAGAAATTTAATTATAGAGAAGAGTGAAATTGATTTTAAGCCCGGGGCAGGAAGTTAGCAGGTTTCTCTGAAGTTGGAAAATACGAGGCGAAAGATTTATAGGTGAAGAGATGATGATATGGAAAAAAGACGATCTTGAGGTTAAATAGGAGAAAAGTGAGTGGGCGAAACAAAAGCTTGAGATCGTAATGTTTTTGGCACACAAACAACGAGCCATATGATTCTGGTCTCACGAAGAGCAGCAGCATTTTGCAGTGTGTGGACTGCAGTCGCCGAGATTCTACAAGTGGTCGACCCTGGCAAACAGTCTGGCATCGAACCTCGGGCCAAGGGTACGCGTGTGAGGGCCCTTAAGCATCTCAAAAAATACGCCATCTCAGATCTCTATGCATATGGGTTCCTTAATTAAGCTGCCATCTGTTAAGCTCACAAACCTACAATAAAATGTTATTCCTCTGACTCTATTTATATACCCTTTTGGTCCACATTCATGGAATTTTGTTTTGTTTATTCTGAAAACAATTTTTTTTTTATTTTATGTTCGCGCCAAATTCTTTATTTGGGTTATTTTTATTCATTTTTATTTGTTTGTATTTTTATTTGTTTTTATTTTTATTTGTTTGTATTTTTATTTGCTTTTATTTTTGTTTGCTTTTATTTTCATTTTTTTGTATTTTTATTTGCTTTTATTTTCATTTTTTTGTATTTTTATTTGTTTGTATTTTTATTTGCTTTTATTTTCATTTTGTTGTATTTTTATTTGCTTTTGTTTTTATTTGTTTTTATTTTAGTTAAAATTCTCTAATGAATTATTTGCTTTTGTTTTTATTTGTTTTTATTTTAGTTAAAATTCTCTAATGAATTATTCGCTCAAGATGTTTATTTGTAAATATTTTTTGTAAAATAGAATTCTTTTCGAAAGTGTGCTTGAAAGCGTTTCGGACAAAAGTTAGGTTATGTTTGTTTGTAGGAAATCGTTACATTGTGGCAAAATTGTTTTCGAAAACTGGAACACAGACATTTTTGAAACAAGAATTATTAGTTTATGTTCGGAAAAAGCTTTTCATCTTGTTGAGTCAAAATTTTTCTCGAAAGTGCTATCGAAACAAAAATTATTACGTTATGTTCTTTTGCACGAAACTTTTGCATTGTATTCACATTGTATTGAGTCAAAATTCTTGTCGAAAATTATCTCTTTTGAAACAAAGATTGTTGCAGAAATTACAACAAATTGTTTTTTTTTGCAGGAAACTTTCGTATTAAATCAAAATTCTTTTCGAAATTAACGTTTTCTACTAGGGTCTACTATTTCGAATAGATTAATAGGTTATGTTCGCTAGTGCGCAACTGTTGCGTAAAAATGATTCCACAGAATGCCGAACGTGCGGCAAAAGTAAGTTTTGGTAATTAATTACCAATAAAAGTAAAAAATATCTGTATGAACAATTTAAATAATTACAAAACGATTTTTGAAAAATAGAAAAAAATAGTTTTGGATTGATGAGTGTAGGATTCAGCTGAATCAGCGTAAAAATCGAGACCACCCTGAAATTTTCTTATCGATATAGGTTTTCATTTATAATCGAGGAGATACTTTTTCCATTGTAAGAATAGACATCTCGTGGAGATTGTATTGAAAAAAGGAGGTTTGTGAAGCTGAGGCTGAGGCCCACCAGGTTCCTGCCCTTCAGTCCGTGGGACAAATACCGGTTCGCATTCTCGAGGGTGGTCGATTGTTCCGGCTAAAATTTCGAGAGGCACGTACTAAACGAAACACATTGTTTCTAATTGAAATTCCCTCTTTGCAAGCGAATTTTACGTTTTAATTTCCAAAGGGTTTCTTTCGATGTCTGCAAAAGTGGATATGCGTTTTAAAAATTATAAAAATAAAACAAACGACGACTATTTTAATTTTATTGGATTTTTATGTTCATTTATAAAAGTTTAAATCTTGGACAGGTATAAATTAATATTATCGTCATAAAATTTCAAATTTGATTGAAGTTTCTGATTCAAATTTTTGGTAGTTTTATAGAATAATTCTATAATTTCTATAATAATTATTATTGTCACCTTAATACAATAGAAATTTTGCATCGAAAAGGTAGTACAATTTACGATGTAATCGAATTACCGAATTCATTGCGATAAATTTATTAAATAATGATCGGAAAACTAATTATTACTATGTAATTATAAACATATAATTTAGGAATATTGTACCACATTGATTTAATTGAAATTCGTGTTTGATAAATTGAATGGAAATACATACCGGTTGTAATCAGTCGGTGTTAAATTTAATCGTTTGGATATTCGTTATAACTTATTTGTTATTGCTACAATTTAAGTACACAGTTAGATTTAAAATGAAACAATACCAATAATAATATTAATTAAACATTTTCTTATATATTGTTAAATACATAAAAATATTTCCATACATTATTATTTAAAAGTGTAGTTTCATTTGTTATCAAACATTCTTTCGTATACGATAACATAACATATATGTTATTAATGAAAAATATATTTTCAAATATTAGTTAAAAATATTGTTTCAAATATTAGTTAAAAATATTGTTTCAAATATTAGTTAAAAATATTGTTTCAAATGTTATTAATTAGAATTTCAAATGTTATTAATTAGAATTTCAAACGTTATTAATTAGAATTTCAAATGTTATTTAATTGAATAGCTTCAAATATTAATTAAAAATAGTTTTCAAATGGCATTAACTAAAAATATTTTTCAATCTTGTGCCAATTTTAAAGTTTGTTCATAAACGCGAAAATTTTGATCAATTCACATTCCAGTGACGATTGAATATTGAAATTCCGTTCATTAATTATTTGCATCGAGCTTTGTGCGATTGACAAGTTGATTTTATTGCACGTTGAACTGAAAACCACGAAATTCGAAAAAGAATAGAATTCCATGAATGTAATTAAATACAATTTTGTGGAGGTGTCGATAGACGAGGGCGGCGGTCGACGTGGACGGCGGTAAGCGAGCAACAGTAAGCTGGGAGGCGGTAGAAGGGTCGGCGGCCTTAAAAATCACAACCTGGCAGCGTCAACGAATTATTTTTATAATATCTAAAATATAATCGAAACATTGCATTGTAAAATAAATAAATGGCTTCAGTTTATCCTTTCAATGTGTATTTGTTTATACAACTATAATTTAACAATCTTTATTCTTAATTCTTATTTATATTATTTTCTTTATGTTATTTTCTTATTCTTAATTCTTTATTCTTTTTATTCTTAATCAAAGAGAACATTGAAGCACAAATAAAAATAATTCCAACTTAGAGTTGCAAATAATTACAAAATGATCATAAAGTATTCATAACTTTAAAATTTATCCGAGTAATAAAAATCATGTTACAACACAAATCGATAATTATTAAATAACATTAAATATTCATATGGCTAAAAAGGCCTCATTTTTCTATTAATTAGTTAAAATTCTTGCCTTCATTGCAATAATTCCTATTGAATAAATTAATTTTTTTAAGACTAGAAATATTTTCTCTTTACGCAACCGTGTAAAATGTTTCTAACATTTAGAAATCTTAGGTAAGTAATTTCAGTTCTGAGATTGGAATTTCTTCGAAAGTAAAAGGAATTTAATTATATAGTGCGCCCGAAATAAAATTGAAAAAAATCCAATTTGCAACCACACGGAAAAAATTACACGTACAAAGAATCTAATGGTATTCAATACATGCTAATTTCGAGAGAAAATCCACTCTTGCAGAAAATTTCATTCTTTTCAAAGTTTTAAATATTTTTAACATTTTTTTTCAACATTTTTAATTGTTTCTAAATTTTATTATTTGCAACATTGTTTAATTGTTTACAAAATTTATTGTTTTTG
This sequence comes from Ganaspis sp. Gsp50, assembly GCA_011057455.1. NCBI lineage: Eukaryota > Metazoa > Arthropoda > Insecta > Hymenoptera > Figitidae > Ganaspis > Ganaspis sp. Gsp50. Next base: position 6,518 of record WNHD01001868.1, read on the forward strand.
AAATTTTGTAATTTTTGAATTTTTGTTTACAGAAATTCAGTTTTCAAAATTGTAAATTCCATTCAAAATTCTAAAATCCAATCATTGATGATCGTCAAGTACTATTAATTAGAACTAGTTTCGCGATTGAGATGTGTAGGAAACAGATTGAATTCGCGGTGGCATACAAGAGTTTGGTTTCGTAATGTAAGGAGCAGATTTATAATAAAAATTGGAGGCTCGAGGAACAATCGAGATTGTTGGTAAAGAAACTGTAAGTAAGTGTGGATCCGTGAAATGATTTATCAGAGCGGAGATAAATATAAGAGCAACCAACAAGGCCAGTCGTCATGGGAATAGGAGCAAAGCGATTAGCAATCTGCGATTGTCGATATTAGGTATTGGCGGCAAGCGCAAGGATATCAGGCGCCCAATATCCAAGCTACATACGTGGAACATGAAATTGCCTTCATATATGAGTAACCGCATTGAAAGGAAACAACACCGTTTTAAACGCTCGTTTCTTTCTTCACCGATCTACATTCTTCTCGTGCTGAACCAAATGTATAATCGTGAGTGAATTGAGATGGAAAGCTTGCAACCGTGTGAAACTCGCGTAACGTTATTCCCGATTGTTCAATTTTTATTTTCAAATCTCATTGTTTATTTCTTTCAACTATTTTTATTTTCATTTTATTTTCATTTTTTTATTTTCATTTATTCATTTTTTTATTTCCATTTATTCATTCTTGCTTCCTCATAGGGAAGCATTGTTTATTTTTCATTTATTCATTTTTTATTGTTCGTTCTTATTTTCCTTCGTACATCTTTGTTGTTTATTCTTATTGTTCATTTTGTATTGTTTATTTTTTGATTGTTCATATTTTTATTGTCCATATTTTTATTGTTCACATTTTTATTGTTCACATTTTTATTGTTCACATTTTTATTGTTCACATTTTTATTGTTCACATTTTTATTGTTAATTTTTGTCAAAATTCAGATTGATTTGCAAAGAACATTTAAAATTTATTGCCGCGGGGATAGAGATTTCTAGTTACGCTACTGAGTGTGCGCATGCGCGGGTTTAGACTACTGAAATGTCAGCTGGTGAATCGTGGTTTTATGACGGTTGTATTTTCACGAAATCCAAAGAATCCTAAGTGAAGGTGAGCTTTAAATATAATTATATCTTCGGATATTAAAATCCAATTATAGTTTCAATGTTTCGTTAAAATATTTTCTTTTAAAAATCTGTTATTTATGTATATATTATGCAATACAAAAAGTAACCTCTTCGCATCAACAGACTCAATTAATAATGATTTTTTAAATATATTTATTAACATATTTATTACATTTTTTCAATGTTTTGCAATTTTAATGAAATGCATTTAATTTAATGCTTTTTTAATTTGCTTAATAATTTTTTTTAATTTTACTTGTTCATTAAGCTAGTATTGTTTCTCATTCTATTATATACTATTTTGAGTCTCGTTATTCAGTTCGAAGCGAGCGATAAATATAATATTAAACTATAAAACTTTTTGCAAAGAAGTGTTTTGTCGGATCTTAGCGTTTAAAATATAGATAAGTAAGAAAGTGATGCCATAAGTGCACATGTGTTTTATCCACTTTGTAGCTATTACTTCTCATAATACTCGAGATACTTTAGCTTTTATTATGCTCCGATTTTCTTCAAAAAATTAATGGCAGTTACTTAGCCAATTTTGTAAAATAAATTCTCTTCCTGTCCTTTCAAATCTTCTCTATTGTTTTCTCGCTTATTTTCAAATAAACAAAAATCCGATTGTCTCGACAAGAAAAATTGCCTTGCTAATTAGAAATTTCTCAATAATAAAGTACCTATAGAGTCTATTATTAATGAGAGTTTTAAATAGAGTTGTGTATAATAGTTTGTGTATCTCGACATCGATTCAGTGTAATTTAAATGCCCCTCGCCTCCAATAACCGACTTTATGATCAACTGCAAACCAGTGTATAAATTTGTCCCAAAGTTTCCAAGGCACATGCCATTTTCCCAAAGGTATGCGTGCTAAATGAAAATTTTATCGCATTTTCGAAAATGGCTAATAATTTCACATTTTTTCAACTCTAGGATTTTTTCTCGGATTTTTCATCAGATTCTAAGTGCGAATGAACTTTTGCAAATTAGTTATTTTTTTATACGCTCGATGTTATTTTTTCTTATTATAAAGCTACGAACAGAAATCGTATTTGTTATACATATCTAACATTAAATTTACATTCTGGAATAGGAAGTTTAAACTCCTGCTACGAAAACATTTGCATAACCTTTACTGAATATGTTCGACATTATCCTGAAAGCTCCTGGAAAGCCAGCTCTGGAACTACAAGAAGGTCAGGGTCGTTTTTGTAAATTTACCAAGCTCAGGTATACAACAATCTCGTTGAAAGTGGAATTTGATCTTATTATTATCTAATAAATTATTTCTCCTATATTCTGTTACAAATATCTTCCTCTTTTATTCTGTGACAACAAACATTTATTACGCAATACATGTTACGTTTTTCCCCTTATTTTATTATGTAACAAATATTTGTCCCTATTTTATTATGTAACAAATATTTGTCCCTATTTTATTATGTAACAAATATTTGTCCCTATTTTATTATGTAACAAATATTTATCCCTATTTTATTATGTAACAAATATTTGTCCCTATTTTATTATGTAACAAATAAATATTTATCCCTATTTTATTATGTAACAAATATTTGTCCCTATTTTATTATGTAACAAATACAAATACCATGTAACAAATAAATACCCTATTTTATTATGTAAAAAATATTTTTCCCTTTCTTTATGTAAGAACAATTTTCTACCTTTCATTCTGTAACGAAAATTTCCCGCTTTATTTTGTCACATATTTTACCCTTTTGTCGCGTTACAAGTATTCTCTCCTTTTATCCTGCTGAAAATGTTTTCCCTTTTATCCTGTAACACAAATATTTTCACATATTCGAATTAACGACCATTTAGAACCAGGAGAAATATTTTTCGCCCGGAATGTTGTCTCCAATTTTTGGTAGAATAGTGTTCTCTCTCTCTCTCTCTCTCTCTCTCTTTCTGTCTTTAAAAAATTACCAATCGGTTTATTAGTATTTTTTTGAAACAAAAGACTGATTTCACGGGAGAATTTTTGTGACATGAAAAATGCACAAGAAAAAGAAAAAAGGCATTATTACAGAAATATTGAAAAGTAATAGAACAATTGAAAATGGGAAAATTGAAAATGGAAAAATTGAAAATGGAAAAATGAAAAAGATTAGAAAATTTGACAAACAAGAATTTTGACGATAGGTAAACTGGTGCTTTTTAAGTACGAAGCGACTAATTGAGGTCGAGTCGCATTAAAATTCTTGCACCTCACTGACCTCGCTCAATACCCTTTTATTTGTATGAAGCGAGCGAAAGTTCACAAACATCTCGACGCTGTAATGCGATTGCATGCTTGCTTCGGGGTGCATTCACTTTGATTGCATCGACGTAACTGTACACAGCCTGAATAGATCTTATGTAACTATGTCTACAGAGATTCTGGGGTGGTTTTCTAATGACATGAATAGAATAATAATGATGACTCTTAAACTCTATAAAAAGCCATTCAAAATGCATCTCGTAACCGTCATCTTCTCAGTCATTCCTCGTTAATTACTTAGTCATTTAAACCTAGGTTAATAACATTTTTAGTATGATATATTTTCAAACTTTGCTCTTCTAAACGAATAATTTCATAAATGAATAAAATATTATTAAAGCATTTTATACATTTGCTATAATCCTTTAAAAATACTTTTAATTTTAAAATACTGCAATTTTAAAAGATCCTTTAAAAAGTATCATTTTCACAGAAAGATTATTTTTAAAACACAATGATAAAAATTTTAAATTAATGTCTATTATTTTCAACGATAATGTTAAGATTGCAGTTTACGAATGGTTTCTTTTATTAAAAGAACGATTGTTCTACGTTGTTAAAAGTTTTATTGATCGTTTTATGCTTTACTATTTTCAGAGAGATGAAATATTTTCTCTAAAAATATTTTGTATCTTTCATAAAGTCGAGAATACTTGTACCTCTAAAAATAATAATGCGATTAAAAATACCTGTTTATAATGTGGATCGAGAAAATGTACACTTTGAATTTCATTAAAATATTATTTAAAACGTTTTATAGTCTACATTACAGTTTTTAATATCACTACTAAAAGATCAGTATAAATATTAAAAAAAAAGTGTTGATATCCTTTTCATATACACTTTTATATTGACTATACTATTTATGCACACACGTGCAAACATAAATTTTATATAGGTACATAAATTACACTCTTTGTTCATAATTTCAACTTTAGTAAAATTTATTCCTTTGGTAGAATAAGTTAATTAATGGTATTAAATACGTGATTAATTTTTTGTCTCATAAAAAAGAGCACTCCTTTGATTCTTTGTCGATGCTGTAAAAGCTTTGAATCGTAATTGAATTGTGAAAGAATAATTTTCCACATTTTCAAGACTTTTCAACTCTGCTGGGTTTTTCGCATTTTTCTTTCATGTTTCTGTTAAATTGCACTGCATTTACTAAACGTATTGTGCTCGTTTGCAGTTATTCTTCTTGGCAAGGGCGGTCTATGTTTCCCTGAATAATCGTATTGTTTCTTTTTGTTTTGCCTAGACGGGAAAATTCTTACCGGAAAAACTAATGACAAGTCCGTACATGGAAACCGCGTGGAAGCTAGAGACGCGGAAAATTATTCTTTCTGAAATTTGCATAGTTCACGACCACCTGTAGAGAGACTTTTCGAGCTTGTGCTATTCTCTCAAGAAAGCCAAGAAGGCACTTTCATTATTCATAAATTAAGGATTTTAATCTTTTAAATTCGCACCGAAAAGGCTAATTTCTTTCGCAAATTTCGTGCCATTTTTCTATTTCTTTAAAAAGGAAGTATTCTTTTTTTAAATTTCAGGAATAGAAAGAATTTGTTCTCTATTTACTTTTGTAAATTGTTATTAAATTTACTATAATATGATTATTGCACATTAACTATTGTATATTAATTATTACACATTAATTATTGTATATTAATTATTACACATTAATTATTGTATGTTAATTATTGAAAACAATTAATCGTATTTAATGTTTTATAATTTAATGCTTAATTCCAGTATTTAATGAATAACATTTTTTGGTACGCAAATAAATTTATTTTTCTTCTGGGAGAACTTTTAGCGGTACAGCTTTTCATTACTTGCTTTCCTCGAGTGGATTTTTTCTTCGACGCCTCGTGATAAGTCGACCCGAGCAGAATTCTTATCCTCTTCTAACTTTTTTTTATCACAATTTCTTTGTAAAGTGCTGCGATCAAACGCATTTAATAAATTCTTGTTAGAAGCTTTCCACCATTTACATTTCTTCTCTGAGATTGAAAATTCGAATCACGAGAGTGTATTAAGAGTTGCGCAGCGAGCTAGAAATTCCCGTTTCTCTTTATAGTCGTTTAAGATAAAAAAAATAATTAACGAGACAAATTATTGCCAATTGTCAATGCTGGTCACTTCTCGGCTGCATCCTAATTACTAATTTTCGCTCAAAAGAGTTAGTTTTTAAATAAGACCTTTAAGTTTATTGTACAGACTTTTACAAAATTTAAATAAATCTTTTTTTTTGAATTGATAGAATTAATCAACTTTTTTAAATATTAAATATAAACAAGTGACAAATTCTGTGGTTTTAAATAATTTAAAATTTCTTTGTTTCAGATGGATTGTGTAAAGCTGAAAAAAATTAAAGAAGCAGAAGCAGCTTAATATTACTGGCAAATGGTATTTGCCTCTGTTGAAGACAAATCGTAATAACTAACATCTTTCTTCGTTTGATATTAATCAATGTAGATGTTATTAGGCAGCATAGAAAACAGGGGCAATTATGCACTCAGAAAATATTTTTTAGGCTTATATTAATATTTAATTTGTCAATATCTAATTTAATCGACTGATTTACTTTAAATTTTAATCTGTAATAGGTCAAAACGGGGTAAAAGTACCAAAAGCTTTTTTCGTATATATTCAAAATTTTGTTTTTTATTTTATGTTTTAATTGTTACTAAACTCTGTTCAATTCATTTTATTGCAATTTCTCTCGGTACGTAAGTAGGATATCTAGTATTGTTTTTCAATTGTTTCCAATTTTTTCCCAGCAGCGCGAAACGTTCGTTTATTGAAAATAACTATTCTTAATTAGGTTCCTTTCTAAGCTGTTACATTTGAGATATTTGTTATTGCTAAAGAGCGCGCGTAAGTTAAATTGAAATATCTTCAATTAAAAGGTATTTCCCACACATGTACTTTTTGATAATGAATATATAGGAATAAATGTAATATCATGGGAAAGAGATACAGAGATTAGATGAGATTAACTGACAGAGCAATAAACTTATGAATTTCTGCTTATAAAATCTTGCATTGTTTGTCCATTAAGGCATAAAGAATCTGCGGCAAATGAAGTTTCGCAGCATCCGGTTGTAGTGCATGAGTAAAGTCAACTCTTGACTTGGATATGCCCTGAGGCAGCATAGGAATGCCTTTTACTCGTTTCTCACGTTGCTAGGCACGACCCAACAAGATTATCGTTTCCGATGTGGAATATTAAGTCGGGTTCGCGACATCAGTGCCTTTTTTTCTGTCGAGCTCGATATTGATGACTTCGAACTCATTTGAAAAGCCCCGTCAAATACTAAACGACAAATTAATAGCTGCAAGCTTTTTTATCTTTCTTTTTCCATGATACCTGTACTCCATCATGTTTCGCTAATAAACCATCATTTACAATTAACTTTATCATTCTCTTTCTCATTTTCTAATTAACTCTCTTTATTACACGTCAATCGCATCTTGTAATTATGCACTTAAATATTGTTCAAAGCGTGTCATATGTGTTTACTTTACAATTTATTTTCATAGACTTTCTCATGTTTTCCTCTTTTTAATTTGTGTCTTTTGTGTTTTTTATTTCTTTTTTGTTTTTTCTTTGCGAAAGAACTTTCTGTGACAATCAGAATCGTTGACTTCAAATCGATTTTCGAATTTTAAATGTATTATGAAATTAGGTAATCCAAAATAAATTTTAGTTATTAATATTTGTTTGAAAACACATGGTAGGAAAATAAAAATATTTTCGCTGGTTGTACTTTCGGTTAGGTATTTGGTGAAGTCATATCGTTTTTGTATGATGATGATGATGATGTGATAATCCAATTGTAGAGTGTGATAAAGGGGAAGGCTTTGCTAAAATCTGTAATTTCAGTACAACCTGCTGCATAATATATGTATGCACGTCAGCGGAGCGAAGCGGTTAGTTAAGTTTGTCTGGCATTAATCATCCACTCAGACCTTACTATCTTCCACTTTGAGACCCCTCCCTGTTCTCTATCCGTGCTTTCTTCCTTCTCTCTTTCTCTCTTCCATCTCTTGAAGCCTCTCTTTCCACCACTCCCTCTTCCTTCTGCTTTTCTGAGGGGTAACGGACTCTCTTTTCTATATCCTCCTCCACAATCTCCTTCCCATTCCAGGGCCGTACTCAGCATCTCTAATCTGCATCTGGTCAGAACTTTTCCAATGTTATGCAAATTAGATTAGGAATTAAAATTTTTTTTAATCAAACACCACTTGCTTGGTGGGAAAAGATACATCTCCGTATGCTGCGACTTTTGAAAAATCACACATGGCTAGGATAATTCTAATTAAGTTTGCTTTTTAATTAACTTTCAGTTTGTGTGTATCTTTATTCAAAACTTTTTCGAAAGTTTATCGTTTTTTTGGTATTTCGACGGAAATTTGGTTTTTTATAATCTAACTTTAACCAATATTTTTCAGAATACAGTATTCTTATACGGTGAAAATATTGGTTGAAGTTTATCGAGAAAAAGTTTTTACGGAAAACGGACTAAGAATAACTTCTGTAAATTAATAAAATGGGTATAATCTGTTTTCTAGGAAGATTGATTGGTCTCCCAATATTATATTTTTACTGAAATTTATCTGTAAATATTCGATATGGTATAACATCTGCTCCCTCTTATGGCATATCCGTTAATTGAGCACATTTTTTCTTCCACAGAACGACATCAATCTTGCAGTTTTCATTCGTCAATGTTTTCCTCTCTCTTTTTCACTCTTTCAACACCGCAAATGCAAAAATCCGAAAATGTTTTTACAGAAAAAAATCTAGAGGTGGAAATACATATTTTTGTTGGCGAAATAGAAACCGGATATTCTGTGGTATAAATAAAAACTTGAATTAAAACAACACAATCAAGTAGAGAAGTTTGGTTAGAATTTTTAAAAATACTGAGTAAACTCTTTTTTGGATCAGTGTTTATAAAAATCCATCTTTGCGGAAATATTCCATAAAATATAACAAATGATATTGAAAATCATTATTAGTTTGTGAGTACTGTAAGTCTTTCTCAAGTCTTATCTTATTTCCTCAACTTTACAACTTGCTTTGTAGTATTATATTCAGACTACTTTAACAAAGATTCCAATTAAAAAGTAATTTAAGTTAATCGTAATTGAGATTTAAATTGTTCAATTCGAATTTGCATTTAAATTTCTACAACTCGAATGAAATTGAAAAATTTCGAAGAGACTGAAATTTTTGTGCAAAGAAAAAGAGGGGACAGAAAAGGAAGAAAAGAAAGGAAGAAAAGAATGAAGAAAAGAGAAGAACGAAAAAGAAAAGAGAAGAACGAAAAAGAAAAGAGAAGGACGAAAAAGAAACAAAAAGAAAGAAGACGCAAGAAAGAAAGGAGAGCTTATTTTTAATGATAACAAATTGAAAATGAAGACAAGTATTTTTAGAATATATGTGAAGGTATTTTTCGAGAAAATCCAACTTTTCTTTTGTCGGCTATATTGACAGAAAAGATTCCTTTCTTTTTATTACCAACTTTTCCATTTTCTGACTAAACAAAGAAAGAGAGGAAAAATAATAAGCAATGACTTTTGTTTATATTGTCTTTATTTATTATTTCCGAATGCTCACTATGTTGAGAGAACTTAAGAATCGATTGCAAAACAATAATTACCATCCCCTGTTTCAAAAGGAAGATGGGAGAGTCCTGATTGATTGAATCAAAGTTCCTCTAACAATTCGGACTCTTGTAACAAGTTTGAGTTTAGCTTTGCTGAAGATTCTTTAACAGTCCTGAAGATCCTTTTACGAGTCGCGTAGATACAAGATATTGAATCAAGTGACCTTCACAAAAAAGTGCATTTCTAGTGAGCCGGAAGCGCCCTTTTCACTCGGATGCTTTTCATAAGTGTCTACGTTTTAGAGCAATCACTGTACCCAAGGGATAAAAATTGCATGTTCAACCTTTCTTGAAAGCTGACAGTTACGTGGAAAAATTTAATTCTGACGTTACCGCAATTTCTAAACGTCACGTTTTCTCCAACTCTCTCGAGAAGGTGACTGATGCCTTCATATTTTTCTCCGGATATAACCAAGTAGTCTCAACTGATAAGAAAACTCATCTTCTTTTGTTCTCAATGTCGATTCAAAATCATTTTCATTTTAAAATCACGTTTTTCTTTCTCTTATCACTCTCTCGATCACTCTCAATATCTCTCATTTCATTTTGCTATTCTTGGCATTTTATTATTTCCTGTTTTGTCGTAATTATAAATAATAAAGGTAATGTAAATAAAAGCATTTATTATATATAAAAGTATTTATTATAAATAAAAGTATTTATTATAAATAAAAGTATTTATTATACACAAAAGTATTTATTATACATAAAAGTATTTATTATAAATAAAAGTATTTATTATAAATAAAAGTATTTATTATAAATGTAAATAATAAAAAAATATAACAAATAAATAAAAATACAATTGTAAATAAAAATACAAATGAAAATACAAAAACAAGTAGAAAATATAAATAAAAATACAAAAACAAGTAGAAAATATAAATACAAAATAGAAATACAAAATAAGAACAATCAAATAACGCTTAAGAGTGACAATTATTTTTTTCAATGCATCATTCGTTATAATGGTCAAAATATAAAAAAAAACGAAGTGTCCCGTGAATTAATAATAATTCACTGGAAAAATGGGACACTTTGTTTTTTGATATTTAATATTGATGCGTAAAAGACGTGAGCATGAAAATGTCAATTTGGTCAATTTAGTTTTGTAGCAGAAGTAATTATTAAATAATTATTATTTAATAATAGTAATTATCATTTTGATTCTTACATATCGAAGCAACGCGGAAGCTTTATAATTGAACCAATATGGCCAGTATAAACCACCGGGTGCCGCCCGTCATAATCTCTTGGCTTCGTTATTAATTCAAACTTCCTGGTTCTATGTGTTTGTTCAATAATTATCGTCTGTTCACCTTTACTGGTCATTTGACAAACTTCCCTCAATTATGAAAATCCGCATGACATTGTTAAACTTCTTGCAAGTTATTCTCTTCAAAACAATTCTGTATTCAATGACAAAACTCACGTTTACAATCAACTATATAGTTGAAAATCAGCTAAATTTGAAAATCAACTGAGTTTGAAAATAAACTGAATTTTAAAATCAACTGAATTTGAAAATAAACTGAATTTGAAAATAAACTGAATTTGAAAATCAAATGAATTTGAAAATTAAGTGAATTTGAAAACTGGATTTGAAAATCAAGTCAGTTTGAAAATAATATTGAATTTGAAAATTGAATTTGATAATTAATTAAATTTGAGAATCAGCAGATGTTATAAAGTTAATTAAGTTTTACCTAAATTTTACAGAAAATGTGAATTACAAACGAAATTGCAACTTAAGAAGAAACGATTAATTGTACTTGATAAATACTACAAGGGATTTTAATTAATTTAATTTTAATTACTTAGTTATAAATTAATCTCTTAGTTCAAAATTAATCTCTTAGTTCAAAATTAATCTTTTAGTCATAAATTAAACTCGCTTATTTATAAATTAAATTCCAAGTTATAAATTAATCTCTAAATTATGAATTCATCTCATATGTAACAATTAATCACTATTCGATTTAGATACGCTTTTGATGTTTGAATTGGACTTTCTTTAAAATCAGGATTCGACTTTTTTTAACTAATCGAATCAACTATTTTCAACTAACAGAGTTGGCTATTTTTAACTGAGTTGATATTTTCAACTAACAGAGTTGGCTATTTTTAACTGAGTTGGTATTTTCAACTAACAGAGTTGGCTATTTTTAACTGAGTTGATATTCTGAACTAACAGAGTTGACTATTTTTAACTAACAGAGTTGACCATTTTTTACTAACAGTTGACCATTTTTAACTAATATCATTTTAAACTGGACCCGACTATTTTTAACCAAAAGCCTCTTTAAATAACATTTTATCCCAGTTTATGGAGATGGAGAGAGGAATTAAATTTGGAATAAAATAACGAGAGAACGTGATCATTTCTCTTTTCTAAATCTCTATATACTGCTATATAGATAAAGGCGAGTATGAGTATCAAAAAATGTCATCCCTCGTAAACGACCATTCGGGAGCTTAAGCTGCGTTTCATCCTCTGGTTTACACTTGATGACGAAAAACTAAATTTCCTGCCACTTTCTTTGCCCGTCAGAAAGCGAAATCATTAATCTTCGTCTTTTTTCAACTCAGCTACAAATTCTTTCACTCCTAGTGCACATAGAGAAGTAACCTTCACTTTAAGTATAACTGACATGTGAATCCACATATATGACCTTGAGTAATGAAGAAAACGCTATACGTGAAAAGTGTCACGACACCAATTTGTTTCGGAAAGTATTTTTAACCCGGAAAACAAAGCGGAAATACTTTACGAGGAGAGAAATTGAAAAAATTGAAGCGACGATAAATGTATCGGTATTTTAAATCAGCGCATATACGCTGAGAAAGCAGAGAATCTTAGGTTATGTTTCATTGAAGCAATTGTTTTTTTTTTCATTAAATTGTCCTTTTTATTTATTATTTATTTTTCATTTAACAAACACTTGAGTGTTTTCATAAAAAAATTTGAGGTTACTGTTCAACAGGAGAATAGATTCAATAGTTCAGAATCACGACTCAACAAGAAATTCTATTGCGCATGCGCTTTCTATTACAATTCTGATCAACTCAGCGGATAATGCATGTTGATATCGAAATCAAAGTATACCAAAGTTTGGATATAATTGCCTTAATTCTATTCTTATTTACACAATCCTCGAATGCAAATGTTTATTATTATAGTAAATATTTAAAATTTACATTCTCTTCCTACTATCTTCGCTTCCCTTTATGTTAATTACGTTATTTATCGAAATTTGAACCTAACCTAAAAATAGCTTTGCAACCTAACCTAAAAATTCTCTCTCTATAGTACGGTTACAGTAGCAGAAGTTGCGCGTTTGTTATACCTACAAAATTTTTGTTCGCACTAAATTGTTTTGTTAAAGTTATCAAAAAACCCAACAAAGGAATTGTCTTCTTTCAACAAAAAAGGTTTTGCTACTCATCAACAAAATTTCTTTGCTCGTACATCAACAAACAAAATTTGTTAAACCAACAAAACCTACGTTCCAAAAACCAAACTTTTCTCTCAGTGTACATTTAAAATGTATTTTAATTTGAAATGAGAATGTAAAAATAACATTTAATTTATAAACTACAAATACATTTATACAAATATTAATATACCAATGGAATCCGAGCTTGAAGAATCTGAAACGTGTTTGAATAATCAAAATTGAAATTCCACTTGGACGCGCTCCAATTGAAAAGACGAATTTTCCCATAATTTACATTAACATATCAACTGAGCATTCTGAATGTGTTTAATAATCGAATAAACATCTGGTATTCAAATATGGAGCATATTTCTGTATAAAGGTAGAAATGAGATTTGCAGAGGGCAAATGAGCGAATGAAAACAGTTACACATATATACGGGGATGTATTATTATTCTGAGATACATATGTATATCACGTTCATGAAACGTGTACACTCAGTGAACGTAATAATGTTACTGGCCATGGAGTCGTAAGATGAGCGCACACACTTGTGCATGAAATGATTCATCAGACTTTCATGAGAAAATACCATCTTTTATGCTAACTTGCTAAAGCCAACATGCTGCCTTATGTCACGCTTGTAATGTCAAATTACAAAGACATTGCAAAGACAAAGATGCCATTTAGCTTGACAGAAGTCCTTTAAAGAGCCTTTTGATCATCGGCTTTCATCGTGGTCCAGTAAAATGCACGGGAAAAATCCGGTAGCCAATCATTTCACTTGTCAGATCAATCATTCTCCCTCCACCCTCCAACCATTTATTCTAACATTTTTACTATCCCCTGCCACATACATAACGTGTTTTTTTACACAGCACTTTATCACCAAAAATCCAGGTCGAAATTCAGTCCTTTTTCACATTTCTCTTTGGGAATTATTTTTTTACTTTCTTTTGATTTAGAAATACTTACTTTTGATACATGTGGGTGTAAATGTGTGTATCTGATAAATTAATTTTGCGGTTAAAAAATACACGGTTGTGCATGTGCTTGTTTTGTGTGAGCGAGTTTACACCGAAGGATTCTTGGAAACGTGTATTACGTACTTACTCATTCCGATCTTATATACAAAAGTGTTACAATCCAAAAATATTTGTAAAAAAATAAAAGATGAAAAAAAATAAAATAAAATAAAAAAAAAAAGAGAAAAAAGTTGAAATATAGAATAAGGTTAAAAAAATGTTATAGTGTAAGAAATCCAACGTGAGAGCGCACTTTCGATGTGTTGCAAAAAAAGTCATGTCAGAGCGTTTACGAGGGCGTATTTTCTCTCGAAATAGTGTATAAATGAAGTGACTCGTCTGGACCATAAATCTAGCCAGATTAAGGTAAGAGTATTCACAAACCGCTTTGTGGTATGGAATAAAGTATCGATAATTGAGCGTGTTAGTGTAAATATAGTTCATGTGTTTACAAACGTGTGTATCATTGTCGAAGTCGACTTTCTCTTTGTTGCTTGAATTACGTAATGGACGCCCGTTGGTCAGGCTTGCCATGATTCGCGAAACGCACGTGTGCGCCATTATTAAAATACAGTCGACTCCGATCGCCAACAGATATAGCGATTTATTCAAGACAATTTATGGCCTGCTCGTAGACTCGTCTATGGGAAATTGTTTCGCATTATTATCTAAGAGATTTTCTGCCGTCTTATTCAATCTTCCAGCTGAAGGCATATATATACTCGCGATGCACCAATCTATATATGTACACATACATACATACATACATACATACATACATACATACATGCATACATACATGCATACATACATGCATACATACGTGCACATTCTATGGAATAAAGATGCTCCACATTTTTCATCTTCTCGCAGAATTTGCAATTTAAAACTCAAAACAAAAGCTGCTTTGTTTCATAATCAAGGTAAACGAAAAATGTGTTATGCAAATTAATGTCTTTTTTATGTGTTTTTGATCGCTAGATAATCAAATTATGGATTTGTTTCGTAATTTTGTTCTAAAATGGAAAATGAGATTTATTATGAAAATTAGAAACATTACTTTCTAATGAAAAGTAAGTTGGGGAGTGTCTTCTTTGATTGAAAGAAAATTTTAGGTTATGTGTGTCGATTACGTCACTTCATTGAATCACGTAGTGAAAAAATTGGCGCGTGATTTCAAAAATATTTTATCAACAGTCGCAGTCTTTAAGTTTTCTAATATTTCAACATTTGTAATTGAATTTAATTTCGAGTTTATCAAATTTTGAAATAATTGGATAATTTGAAACTCGTATGAAGTTTGCAAGTTCGAGATCCAATGATCGTAATTTAATAATTGATTTAATTTGAATAATCATGAATACAATGTGTTTCAATGTTGTGTTTAAATTGTTATATAATTAACAATATAAATATTTCGTTATAATAGTTATAATCTTTATAATCGTTAATCTTTATAATCTTTATAATCCTTATAATTTTTATAATCCTTATAATTTTTATAATCCTTATAATTTTTATAATCCTTATAATTTTTATAATCGTTATAATCTTTACAATCGTTGTAATCTTTATAATCGTTATAATCTTTTCAATCCTTATAATCATTAAATACATCGCCACAATTGATTAAATATAATCACGTGGTGTTTGAAAATAAAACAAGATTCGTTTTTCCGAGCTGCAGTTTCCTTGAAGACATTGAATTAAAAGGAAGGCGTTTAATTAACTTCCTTGGATGTTGTCAATCACGAGGGAAATAATTTATATCCATCGCGCTTCGATGAATCACCTTCCATTTGTTTCATTTTCTCACCTTTAATCAACCATCATCGTAAATATAATTCTCTCATTTTATACTACCAGTGTAAACATTTCCACAGCGTAAATCATCAAATTCGTTTACAGAAGGAATAAACAAATTTGACACAAAAAGTAATCTTTTCTAAAAGTGTTTTATACGGCAGAAAAGTTTTAAAAACGCTCTTTATCACCTATAGTAAAAAAACCAAAACTGGTGTTCCTCGAGCGAGTTTACACCGACAGACTCAAGTGCCTAAATAAAAAGTGTAAACAAAAAACTAACCTTTACGTTCTAGAACTTTTTACCGCATCGAGTTTACACTGTTAAAGCTAATTTTCAAAATAGTGTTTTTTAGGTGTTTTTTTTTGGTGTTTTTTGTAGACACATTTTTTACGTCTGCTTTTTTGATGGATGTCTTCGGAAGTTGAGGTTTATCTACGCACTTGCGTGTAATTGAAGCTAGCTTATGTGAAGTCAAACCTCTCGACCAGATGCAACTCTCTGAGCTATTAATATGTAGATTCTATTTCTATTCCTGGTGTGTTTACAAGTTCGGTACTGCAAGTGCGATGAATCATTGAGAGGCCGAGGAGCAGGGATCCGGCCGCAATAGAAGCTTTGCGGATATCGAAGGATTAATAGACATGTACTGCAATGGTAAATTGTACTTTGGTCCTCGCAGTCACGTATTGCAATGTTACTATTAATCACAAATTCCACCAAGAAGGAAAAACCTTCCCAAGATTAAAACTGGAAATCCAAGTATTTAATGTAGGAAATTAAAAAGCGCGGAGTATTAATCAAAAATGCAGAGGTGCATGAATCATAAATTCCATGTTACTACTATTGCTAATTTCGTTAATAAATATCAGGATAGTTAACAAAGTTTTTCTCTCAGGATATGAAGCGAGAAATAATTAAAAGTTGACTAAATAATTGTGTGGATGGAATTATGTAACGAGATAGAAAGAGAAGAGAAAAGAGGGTGAATGGAAGAAAGAAAGAGAGAAAGAGAGTGAGAGAGAGACAGAATAGAAAAATAAAGAAACTTCTACAAGTGGCCCCTGCATAGTCTTCAGTTTCGGCTGAAGCTGCAGCGAATTTCCTGGGACAGGTCCAGAACAGGAGATGCTGCGTTCACTCTATCAAAAACTAGCCCCTGCATAGTTGCAAATCTTTACAAAAGCCACAGAAAACGCGGTGTTGGTCCAGAACAGGCGACGTTTTTCTCGCTCCGAAGAGAAAATCGAAAAAAATAAATTTTAAGCACTGTATATTCAGGCCAGAAGAAGAATTTTTAAAAATTACGTATATTTTATGAACACGAATGTAAATTTGATCCACTTGTGGTAAAACTTCACAAATAAATAATGGAAAGCAGTAATGGTTGATTATAAAAGTATGTAAATGACTTTTCTTCCGAAAATTGTGGAAAATTGCTAATGTTTTACAAGATTTGCGACTACTGAATAAATCGAGTCTCTCATCGATAATGATCTTTTTTTAAAGGAAGGCCATTAGAGCATGATGACAAGGCAGGAACTTACAGCAAATTTGTTGTTGAGTGACGACATAAATATTCATTTTAATTTCGTTATCGACATTTTCTGAAAAAGGTTCGCATCGCTCAGTTTTCTTTAGAGTAGCCTTTTTCATTTTAACTTTTAATGAAGTTCGTCTAGATTGTTATCGTAACTTCAAAAAATATCTTGACGTGGACTTGACATTGTTTAGTAATTCTTTGAATTAGCTCTTCAAAAGAATTTGCAAAGTGTACTTTATTCTGTTTAATTTGCAAAATGAACTTTATTTTGTTCAATTTCCAAAGAATACTTTATTTTGTTTAATTTGCAAAGTACACTTTATTTTGGTCAACTTTCAAAGAACACTTTATTTTGTTTAATTTGCAAAATACACTTTGTATTCTTCACAAACAACAATTCTTTGAAAAGTATTTGAATATCTAATAATAGAAAGATTTTTAGACACTAATTTTGATGTGTTTTTAATTAAATATTTCAATCGATTTTTAAAATTTGTTCATGAAGATATTGATGAGTTTCTATCACTATTTAATTAATTTCTATAGATTAAATGCTAATTTAATTTCTAAGCGTTTTGACAATAACTATTGGAACCCTTTCTTGATGTTAATCAAAAACGTCAAGAACTTGACTGCCATTGTAAAGAGGTGTATAATTTATTCATAATCTTTGATTTTGCACTTAAAACTTAAGAGTTCGTGAACTGAAGTGGCATTTCAATTCCGACAAATAGCTCATTGCTATAAGTTCGCATTCTGATTAATTACGTCCGTTGCTTAAATGGACTTTTAATCATCCTGATGAATTGAACTCTCATTCCCCGTGAAATGTCCTTCGCATTGCTCAAGGATGGAATTGCAGAATATCAATGAGGGAACGAAGAGTCATTATAATTCCATTCCAAAAACCAAATAAAATTACCAAGTCAACAAGGTGAAAAAAACTAACCTAGTTCCTCCACCATCACTTTTAATTGTAGCTAATTATTTCACTCAAAATTGTTAAATAACTTGTACACAAAACTCTCGTTAATGAATTTTCACTCCCTTTCAAATATCTTCAAAAAATATACAATATCATGTGTATATACATTTTGTACTCGTGTAACTCGATCCGTAGTGTTCACTCTTCATATAATACATACCGTCTATTTCGGTTTCTATTAAATTAATTTGCCAAATAGCAGAGGCAGAAATTTTAATAAAACCCAAGGTACACAGGTTGTCGATGAAAATGTGAAATTTTGAAAATCAAAATGTTAGATGGGAAATGAAATAGGAAAAATATTGAGAGGGTAACAAAATATTTTTAAAAGCAATTTGTTTAAAATTGTATCTATTGAAAAGCTTTTGAAAACTATGAAAGGAAACAATATTTTCTATGCATGTACACGGAAAAAAATTGCAAATGAAATTTACCTAATATTGTCAAGTGATTACTACTTAAGCTCACTAAAGTAACATTTACTTGTTTTCAAGTAAAATGTACCTGGGAATTTTAGAAACAATGTTTAACAAAATTTACTTTTTATACTTATTTTATTTTTGTTTTTCGTTTTTGTGAGATACTAATTACTTATTTTATTATTTCATCATTACTAGTTTGGTAAAGTTTATCTAAGTTTTTAAGTAGATTTAAGTACTTAAATAATTTTCTAACCTAATTAGTTTATCTCAACATTTTAAACATATTTTGACTAGGTGTTATGTACTTAATATGATCAATACTAGTAACAACTGTAATCATAATGATAATAGTAATACAAAAATAATAATGATATAAGTGATAAGAATGATAATAATAATAATGATAATAATAGTAATGATAATAATAATGATAATAATAATAATCATGATAATAATAATAATAATAATATAATAATAATAGTAATAATAATAATAATGCAAAACACTTCAAGTAAAGAAACTACGCTTTTGCTAAATTTCTAAAAAGAAAGAAGTAAAAGTTAATATAAAGTAGCAGAACATATTAATAAATAACTAAAATAAAAAAATACAATTTTACTATTTATTTATTTTGAATGTGATAACAGTCATTAGTTAAATTAAGGGACAAAACAATTGGTTCAAACGAGAGTTATTTAATTCGCGTATTGTTTACTAGAATCAACTATGTAAATATTTGATTTTCCAGCGTATAATTAATTATCGAAATCCATTTACCTTTTTATGCGCAAAAATAAAAATATTGTAATATTTTAAAGCAAAGTATGAAATCATGAATATTAGCATGTAAGTGTTAATATTTAAAAAATGTATGAATTAAAAAAATTATTTGTTTTCAACGAAACCAATCTGATAAATTGTTCTTTTAAGAAAGATTTTGAGCATTTGTATTATTATATTATTCACTTTTCTAAAAATCTATCTGATTTTAAAAAGAAGAATTTGTTAATTTAATTTAACTGTTATTATAACTGTTGTTATTGTTGTTCTGGTTAATATAGTTTTTCTTGTTATTGTTGTTCTTGTTATTGATGTCCTTGATATAGTTTTTCTCGTTATTGTTATTCTTGTTATTGTTGTTCTTGTTATTATTGTCTTTGTTATTATTGCTCTTGTTATTGTTTTCTAGTTATTGTTGCTCTTGTTATTATTGTTCTAGTTATTGTTGCTCTTGTTATTGTTGTTCTTGTTATTGTTGTTCTAGTTATTGTTGCTCTTGTTATTGTTGTTCTTGTTATTGTTGTTCTAGTTATTGTTGCTCTTGTTATTGTTGCTCTTGTTATTATTGTTCTAGTTATTGTTGCTCTTGTTATTGTTGTTCTTGTTATTGTTGTTCTAGTTATTGTTGCTCT
>WNHD01001869.1:0-20871 GCA_011057455.1 Ganaspis sp. Gsp50
TTTTGTGTAGGAGAAAAATTAATTCGACTAATCACTTTTGAATAAAACGCAATGCGTCGCTTTACCCCTGCGCAATTAAGCCCCGGTCTCCCCTATTCGTTTAAACATTGTGTGTGCACGCACAGAGTCACAGAAATGCCCTCAAAACATGTTTTTTGTGTTCTTTGATCCAAAAAAGTTGATAACTTGAAATCGAAAATTTGGGGTAAAATAGAACAATTGTAAAAGTCACTCTTAAGCACTACGCGTGTATTGGGTGTGTGTATTACTACTCATGAAGTTATAACGAGAAAGCTGATTTTATTTTTTATTGCGTATGCGAGTGGAGGAAGCTTCGGAGCTCGACCTACTCAGAAAAGTTATAGAGAAGTAACTTATAAGCAGATTGGACAGCTTACGATAAGAGAAGAGAAGAATGCAGAAAAGTACAGTGAAAAAGATAGGGACAGGACAAGAACAGTCAAAAGAGTGAGAAAATTTAAAGAAAAATTAAGAGAAAGGAAGGAATTATATCTTCAGATGTTGTTTGGATACGAATTTGGGTGTCTAAAGGGAGATTAATGTGTGAGATCGTATCTAAAACTCGGAAGGTGTCTTAATTAATTAATTAACAATTAATTAAAACAAAATTAATATTAATTAGTTTATGTACAGTTCAATGTAAGAATTAGAAGAGAAATCAGGGTATTTAACTGTTCAATATCATTCATGACCAATACATTTAACGAAGATTACTTCGCGTTTTCTTTCTAGGCTCAATAAACAAAATATCAAAGTTTAAATGATCGTCGAATTTGTAAAAACTGTACAAAAAATGCAAAACTTGCACTAATGTAATCTTTGAAGTATTATCATTAATTTAAGCCAAGAAAACTGAAAAAATATTCAGTAGTTCCCGAGATATTACTCAAAATGTCCGCACATGTAAATCGGCTAAACCCATTATTTTCAGGCAAAATCTCAGTTTGGCCGATTTAGATGCGCGGACGTTTGGAGTCATATCTCGGGAACCAGTGGATATTTTTTAAGGTTTATGGGCTTAAATTAAAGGTAATTCTTCAAAGATTACATTAGTTTGAATTTTTCATTTGTTACATAGTTTATTCAAATTCTACACCAATTTCATTAATTTAATTTCTTGTTTTTTGAGGCTAGAAAGAAAACGCAAAGTAAATTTTGAATTCTGACCTGGGATTTGAATTCAGTGACCAGAAATAAATAAGGGAGCGTTCACAAATAACGTCACGCTTAGGGGCGGGGGGAGAAGTTTTGCGAAACGTGACATTGGGTACGGAGGGTCACCCAGAATGTGACGTCGCAATTTTTTTTAAATTAAATAAAATCACAATTATAATTTTGTGCGTGTTTATCATTAACTCTCTTATTAAATAAACTAATATCTTTAATAAAATTATTACTTTAATACACTAATGAAAATAATATTAAACTAATTTATTTTAAGTCTTTATATCAAAGTATTTGTCCACTAGGGAAGGGGCAGGGTGGTTTTCAAAATATTTGTTTAACAAAACTGTAAAATCAGAAAAATAAAAAGTTTAATAATAATAATAAAATTGTAACTATAGAAACTTTTTAATGTTGTTTGAAAAAAAAATAATATAAAAAATAGGAGGGGGGGTGTCAAACAATATGACGTCCTTTTGGGGGGGGGTGTCAAATAATATGACGTCCTTTTTTTTGGGGGGGGTGTATACTTAGCCTGACCCAGGTGAAACAATTCCTTGGAAAGGACTCCAACGAATACTTCACAAAGGTTGTTTTGCATATGTTTTTTCAAGAATGAAGTTATCGTTGGAATCGTTTCCGATGATTTTTTTCACCTGGGGACAAAGGGGGGTCAAAAACGTGAAAAAATAGCGTGACGTCATTTTTGAATGTTCCTTAAGGAGTGACTATGTCTGGTTTGTCGGACAGAAAAATATTTTTGTTTGTGAGGCTGTATAATGAATGATGTGAAAAAACTGTGTGTCGATAAGAAGAGATGTAGAAGAATAAGGAAAGATAAGACAGAGTATAGGGAAAATATAACTGAGGTTAAGGAAAGATAGGAGAGGTTAAAGAAAGATAACGAAGAATAAGAAAATCTAAGGTAATGGGAATATAATAAAAAGTCAGGAAACATAAAAAAATATGAAAAAATAGAGGAAATTGAAAATAAGGAAAAATCGATGAAAAACTACAAGAAAATATCAATCTTGATTACAATAAAAACACAAGTATTTTAAATTTTAATTATCTGTACTAAAATAAATGGAAGTTTTGTTTCTAATAAAACTCTTGTCCGATATCAATTGCAAACAATTCAAACAATTGCAAATCTTTTACAATCAAGATTTGCATTGAAACTCTTGAAAATTATATTAATTATTAAAAGTTCATCAAGAGGCGTGCCTCTGTGAATAATACAAATTAAAGAGCATGAAAGTTAACTTTTCTATCTGCTCAATTCCTTTAGAAAATCATCATGGGACTGGACTCACCTGAAGCAGAGAAGCGTCGAGGGTGCAAGAAGATAAGATAAAAGAGTTTAAGGTCGTAGAATTTTGTAAATCGATCACTGCCCGATTCGAGCTGAGATTTTCTCGTTGCTCTCGAAAGCGCTGATTTTAGTGATTTTTCAAAAGTATATAGCAGCATTGTCGGGAATTTGTGACTGCGAATTGGACCGATTTGAGAATTATTCAACATTCGGTAACAAAAGGCGCTCCCTGACTCGACTGGTCGACTTTCTCAGCGCTATCAAGAAGAACAATTGTCACCGACTACAGATTCAAACTGATCTTTTATACCAACTGTAGAATCACGTGGGTCGGTGAACCTTGTGTCGGGGGTTAGGGCGGGGCTGGTCAACAATTTTCTAGGACACCGCTGAATAAAAAATACCCCTAGCAGCTTTCCAAGAGATCGTCTGACGTAATTCCACATTTCATTTCTTCACATGGGGGTACCGCTTATCATCAATACCCGGATCTGCAAATTTTTACAAACATCATCAATTACATTAGGGCAAGATCCAATCAGGCAGAGAAAGTAAAATAGACAATAATAAGGAATTTTAGTTTTTCTCACTGGAATTCCATCAAAACATATAACGATGCTTTGAAATTAATTTAAACCAGATGTTGTTAGTAACACAATTTTTTAAAATTCAATAATTTAACGAGTTTTAGTTACTAACTAGTTTAATTAAATTAAATTAAACCGAAGAGAAGTGCTCCCTTCGACCAAAATTTCCCGCCTTAAGGCGAATACTTTAAAGATATAAATAAAATATAAAAAATTGAATTAAAAAGTCCTTTACCACTTTTTAAAATTTTGAGCCATTCCGGAGTTACAGCGGTTCAAAGTGGACCAATCAGGTGCTTGCTACGGTACCGAAGCGGCTTCATAGTAGTATCGTTCCGCTGTCGTCACGGTGGAGGGGATAGATATCTAGCTCGATCGTGATTGGCCAACTTTGAATTGTCATAACTCCGGAACGGCTGAATATTTCGAAAAGTGGTAAAGGCCTTTTCGATTCAATTTTTCTTCTTCTATTTGTTGCTTTAATATGTATATCTTAAGCCTTGATACCTGGTACATTGATTTTAGTACTTAAGTGAATAGTTTTCTAAAGAGGACTGTATTGAGAGTCAAAACGTTAATAATGTTTTGACACAAAAAATTTCAAACAAAAAATTTACCCAATTCACTGACTCGGAGAAATCGACAAATTCTATATTCTATCACAAATAGAATTAATAAATAACTTATTATATCTAACAATAATTTTTATTTAAATACTGAAAGCGGAAAGAAATATTTTTCGTTGATGATTTTTAAGTGTGATCTTCAATATTGAGGCTTTGTTCTCGCATCCGATTCTAATCAATCGCACCCTCGACTCGTCGGTTTCAACGAAACGAGAATTCAATCTCGATTATACGAGAGAATCCGCCTTGCTATCACCGAGCGTGATAGGTTCTTGATTATGAGAGTGCATCTATGTCATGTATACATTACCGTGTGTATATCAGTCGAAATGGTATCATCTTGAAAAAAAAGTAATCACACAAACGCATGACTTCAATGGAGTAGTATTTCGAATGATGATTTTTTCAACATTATTCTCTTGCTCAAAATGTATTAAAAAATTTTTACTGTTTTGAAGAAAGACAGGAAAGCAAATAATTAAAACAGAAGAATAAGAGTACAAAAATGACACAAATAATAACAGAAAAGGACGACAATCAATTGTATTTTAGAAATATTCTTGGAATTTTATAGGAATATTTTTAAAATGTCCAAGGATCATTTTAGAAATGTAGTAATATCATAAAGTATTATTTTAGTGGTGTTTTAACTAAACGCTGGAATTATTTTAGTAAAATTCTAGGAATATTTTAATAATTTCATTAGAAATACGAAAAAGGTATTCTATTTATAAGTACTTCAATAATACTATGATGATATTTTGGAAATATTGTAAAAACACTTAAGAAATATTATGAAAATATCTTAAAAATGTCCTAGGAATATTTCAGTTGTATTCAAGAAATATAATATTGAAGGAATAATCTGTAACTAATTCAGTAATATTTTGATAATCACTTAGAACTATTTTGGCAAACATAGAAATATTCTGAAAATATTTTAGTTTCATTTTAAAAATGTGATACGGTCTGAAGAAAGGGACTTTACAAGCATTTGAAATTAGTTTATGTTTGCTGACAGTTTTAAATTAATTAATGCATCCCTTTTAATTATTTGCAGACAAAAGCAGTTTTTCTTGAATAGCTTTTTTGTACAGTGTCGAGAAAAACTGTTTTTGTCTGTAAATAATTAAAAAGGAAGCATTAATTAAGTTAAAACTGTCAGCAAACATAACTTAATTTCAAATGCTTGTAAGGTCCCTTTCTTCAGATCGTGTCACAAATGTGTTAATATTTTGAAAAAGGAGAATATTTCTGAATAAGCTAAGAGATGTTGGAGTATTAAATCACTAGCGACATACAAGGTTATCGTTAAAACTTTTTTAAGGTTCTGTTTAAACACCTAGACTAGTTGAAACTAAAAATTAAAATTTCGTGCGGACTGTGGGATCGAACCGGCAACGCTCATTTAAGTAAATCTGACACTCTACCCTCGCGACTATTCAATCATTAATTTTTTATTAATATAAAAGATACTTATTATTTAATATATGTACACAGAGCAAACAAAAATGTTTGTTTTATTAAACAATGTTACTCTTTATACTATTTTTTATTTAAATTATACGTCATTATTTAGTAAAATCTTACTTATTTGTTCCAGTCTAAAAATAGAGGAATGTAGAATTTTTTGGAAAATCTCTGATATAACTTACAAATACCTTTCTTTAGAAAAGCGCTCTTTAAAAAATAAATAAATATACAAATACGTAAATAATTACATATTCAATGCACATATTAGGAATGTTTTCAAAACTAGTTGTTGAATGTTTTCAATTTTTAAAAAAACATAATTTGTTTATATTATAGCAATAATAATCTGTTAATATTCAAGTCATATATCTAGTAGGTTGGCATGTTCCACAATAGCCCCCAATATACTAGGACATATTCGGTATTTAAAAAAAATGAATAAAAATAATAAAATAAAAAATAACAAAATAAAATATTGATACACAAAAAGTGTAAGTTCCCAAACACAGAAGCAAAGTAGAAGCAAGTTTTTATTACAGAAAAAAATTATAATAACATAACGTCACAATCTAGAAATAAAAACAGTTGCTCTTTTGGTGGTTTAAATGACCATTAAAAGTTCGAATCTAATGATTGTATCATTTTTGTAATGGATCAATTAAGTTTTTATGTAAATGAAAAAAAAACGTTAATCGATCGCCCACGGATGACAATCACAGTGCCTGTAGACAGGTCTCCAATTCTTTTATGCATACTTTTCTCACGGTAGTCCATACAATTTGCATAAATTTTACATAAATTTTTGAATAAACTAAGGAAACAATTGATCGCTGCTTACGCATATATAGTTTATAACAATATAGTGAATAATGTAATTGATCGAATGGACATTTCTAGAAATCATGACATTTTAAGTGATAAACCAACGCACTGCCTTCTATCCAACAAGAATTACATTTTTTATCAATGTCAATTAACGGCTAAATCAATTTCAATTCTGATTTTTTAAAATTATAATAATGAATTTCTTGTCAAGTGCGACTTGAACATGCGCAGCATCGTCCCAAGTAACTTTGACATGCCCAGTGGCTTCTCGACTAATGTGGACATGCGCAGTAGAGACCCAAGTAACTTGAACATGCTCAGTGGTTCTCTAAGTAAAATAGACATGCGCAATAGCATCTCAAGTAACTTGGCCATGCGCAGTGGCTTTTCGAATAATGTAAACATGCGCAGTAGCGTTCCAAGTAACTTGGACATGCTTAGTTGCTTCCTAAACAATGTAGACATGCGCAGTAACGTCCCAAGTAACTTGGATATGCCTTAAAGCTTCCAAAATAATGTAGACGTGCACAGAAGCATCACTCTGTAATTTAGACATGCTCAGTAGCTTCCTAAGTAACTTATACATGCGCAGTAGCTTCACATTTAATTTGGACATGCACAGTAGCATCACAAGAATCTTGAACATGCACAGTGGCTTTCCAAAGCCATTTGAACATGCGCAATAAGATTTCAAGTATATTCAATACAACTCGCACACAAATTCATATAATAATATCAAAACATATGTATAAAGATTGTTTATTTTTCAAACCCATATACATTTATTGAATTTTTATGTAGTATGGTTATAAATTTTCTTAAAAATAGAAGTTTTATCTGATTTTGTTTTGATTGGTCAGCAGTGAAATGACATAAATGATCCAAGATCGCTGATCCTTTACGAACTTGAGTGCTATTGTGTCACGCAAAAGAGTGAACAACATAAGTTAGAAAACACAATAGATAACATGCTTGAGTTAGCACTCTCGATTTTAATGCGTGGGCTAAAGAGCTCGAGCCTGACCTAAACGGATGCACAATGCGAGACGCATGCAATGACGGGGAATGCGACCCACAACTATCGACTCCTACTTTCAAGTATGCAACGTAATCTACGATGATTATCAAGGTCAGTGATGACTGAGATCCTCACGAGTTGACCTTCCTTCCATTCGTCCTCTCACATAAAACACACGCTATACACTCCTATAATCCATGGGGAAAACAGTTTAATTCGAATCATTTCACAATTAGAATAATCTCTCGATGCGAATTTTAATCGATTATCTAATTGTCTGCTTAACAGATTCTTGTGATTTGTGCAAATTGCAAAAATTGACAAAGAAAACAATTGCGAGTTGTGAGAAGAATATTGTTACTTCTTTGATTATTTTTTTTTCTAATTGCAACACTAAATTAATTTAATAATTAAGACTAAATGAATATGATTTTATCACTCGGTTATATTTTAAAAAGAAGGGGCGAAATTAATCATTATTATTTGCTAATAAACATTTATTAAATAAATAATTTTTATTTTATTTAATACACGGGACAAATCCCTTAAACTTCAAACTAAGAAGATACAAACGGCACCTTATACTGAAAATTAAAAAGAAAACAAAAATAACAAATTAATATTATAAATAATGAATTAATAAGATATTATTACCTATGGGAGCAAATATTTGTAGGATAGAAATTTTTTTTCGAGTTCATTAAATCTTAATCAAATTTGAACAATATTTCAACAAATAATTTTTTGACTATTACTTGAATTATTACTAAAGAAAATAGCTTTATGTATATTTTTTATTGAATATAGATAGAATTTATAAAAGTAAAAATAATTTAGAAAAAAAATTTATATAAAATTTTTCTAGTATAAATGAAATTTTGGTAGAAAATGGCAAAGTTCAGAATATTCATAGAGCATTTATAGAACACCCCAGAATATGTCGACAACTTCCTTACAGCATTTACATAGCATTCATAAACGTAACACTCATTTGTTCATAGTATATGTTAAACATTTACCAATTATTGCATAGAATATTAAAATATTTCGAAAATTATAATAATGTCGGTACCTACAAAACCTTTTATTGTTTTATAAAACAACAGTTTTATTGGAATCATGTAAAATTATTTTCCAAACTAATAAAAAATTAAAGAAATAAAATAAAACTATTTAGAAAAAAGTATAAAAGAAGATTTAAAGATTAAAGCTTTTTTGACTAGTTCCCATTTTTTTATAAAATAATTTTTTATAATTATTAATAATCCATTAATTTTATTTTTTATAATTACTATTTATTAAAATTATTAATGATTATTTTTCATATTCTTCATACGTTATTAATATAATATATAATTCTTAAGTTTCGGAATAATTTGTATAAATTTTGTTAAGACTTTTTTTATTAATATTTTTTTAAACTGCACGAAACTATTGACCTATTCAATTTTTACAAAACTATTGTAAAACAGACAGAATTAAGTGTATGTTTTTAAAAAGTTTGAATCTTTATTTATGATATAATCTTTCATGCCAGAAAAGTTAAGAAAACGTTTGTATCTGTTTATTCCTACGCATTCTATTTAATTCGTTACAATAAACTTTACAGAACTATTCTACAGTTCAGTCGATTTTATATTGATATCAAATGAATTCTTTTGATACATAATATTGTGTTACTCATTAATTCCTTAGAATTAAAAATTATAAAATAATCCAGACACAAAAAGTATTTCAATAATTATCCTAAAACTTTTCAACTTATGCTCATCGACAGAACACCAGGAAGACTCCAGAAGACGTTCAATCCTGCTTTTTACTAATCCAAAAGACGCGCCGTTTTGCTAAAAAGTATCCTTAAAAAACTGTTTTCATTTTTTTCTTTATAGAGAAAAACTTATTTTGCAACATTTGGAACGAAAATTTAAACTTTACATATTTTAAAATATGACTTGCAGAATAATCTTGATTATTTTACGCACTGTTCTAATCACGCATGCGCTAGGTCGTTACTTTACTCACCGTTGTGATAGCGGATGCGTGGAAGCACTACTTTACACACAATCGTGATAGCGCATGCGTCCCGCCACTGTAAGAATTGCGCCATCTCTTGAATACATTATGAATTCAGTTTTCAATTCATCTGATTTTTAACAAGCTTATAAACAAATAGTTTTGTCTTTGTTATATTTTATTGAATTTTACAAAGAGATTGTTGCGGATAAAAGCGTAAGGTATACTTGCGTAATTTCGATTATTTGCATCACTTTGAAAAAATAGCACTTTTTGTACACAAATAAGTATCTCTATAGCTGCAGGAAAACATTTGGAAGGCGTAACAAAAAATTTATCCCAATCAGATTCTTCTCTAAAAGCTTGAACTTAAATTAAAAATAAATCGAACCATAATTTAGAATCTACAAGTAAAATCTTCTGTTATTAATTTATAAAATTGGTTTTGGTTTATTTTTCGGAAAATAAATTCAATTGTTTAATTTATTCAGTACAATTTCGTTTCATTAAAATATAAAAATTCAATGTGTCTCATGCAAGTATTTAAATTCGAAGAAAAAATATAACTAATCGAAGCTGTGTTTAAGGGCATATGATGAAGAATGAGGTCATTAGCCATGTGAAACATAACCAACAATTTTCTGTCGTTTTACACATAAAGTATTTTAAATATCATTTGGAAAATTTTTAGACATCCAAAAAATCAGAATCGTCTGGCTGGTGTCATTTTATTGGTATTTTCTTGTTTAAAAATAATTTTATATAATTTTATAAAAATTTTTATAACATTTTATACAATTTTTTATAACATTTTATAAAAGTATTTTTAAACAAAGATATGAATAAACTGACAGCAATGGGACCATTTTGATAATACATTTTAAATGTCTACAAAATTTTCAAAATGATATTAAAATTCTTTTACGAGTAAAACGGTGATAAAATTTTGGTTATGGTTCACATTGCTAATGACATCATTTTCCATCACATGCCCTTAAGAACATTTCATTAATATTGTTGCAGCCCAAGCTAATCGTTGAATCAGTTAAATAATCAAATGCTCTGAAGTTTACAATTAAACTATTGATAACATTGTGGAAGCATATTACGTAATCATAAGTATTTCATGTTAAATTAGTTATAAAAAAAATTGATAAGCTAACGAACATTTTGAGGTTAGGTTTCAGTTTACAATGTCAAACGACGCATGCGCATATTGAGTCAATAAAACACATAAAATTACCCAAATTGCTAAGAAAAACAATTTTCTTGTATAACAATATTATTTTATTGCAATAATATTTAATCAACGCATGCGTTGATGAAATGTAAAGAATAATGTATTTTTCAAATTAACCCTCAAGACTCGTCAATGCTCCTACGTTGCTGACATTGGATTTTTGTAAATTAACAATAAGGATAACAATGATGATGATAATACAAGTAATGATAATAATAATAAAAATAATGGTAACGATAATAAGAAAATGTTGGCACGTAGTGAATAAACAACAATAAAATTGCCTCTTTAGAAAAGAATTAAAGCTGACTAGTTTTCCAACGAAGTGGCTGTTTATGGATCCGTGTACGAAGGTTCTTTCACTTATTGTTGCTAATCGTCAATGAGAAGGCAAGAAATAAGAATAGAGATTCCAGAGTATGATCCCGGCTGTTACTGTTGTTAGCAAGTCAGAATGTAACAAGACATACAGTGACCCGGCGCAATGACCAAGGTAGGACGGGCCTTACGACTGATTGTGAGGCGTTAGCATTATATTATTCTAGTGACACTAACCCATGCAAGCATTCGACCTAATAGCGATAAGCCTACAGAAAAGTGGTAGCGGTGTCAGAGTGAGAGAGAATGTTTGGCGTGCCCAGCCCCACCCAAGGGGTGCAAGGAGGTAGAACGTTTGACACCCAAGAAAATCGAGTATAAAAGCTGTGAACAGGCATCTGTTAGGCAGCACAACGTCCTCATCAATTCAGCTACCAACTAATAATACAAAGTAAAAAAAACTCCACCATGAGATCCTTCGCTGCTTTCGTGCTGGTAGCTACCCTCGCAGTAGCCACGGCCGCTCCATCCGGCCTCTGGGCTGGACATGGAGTCGCCCTCGGTGGTCCAGTTCTGGGACCCTCCGCCCTAGCCGGACCAGTGCTTGGACCTACTGCCCAAGCTGGACCCCAAGTTGGACCTGCCAAAATCTCCGGTGCTGTTGATGGTGGTGCTGTGGTCACAGGTTCCGTCCAAGGTCCATCCATTGTCTCTGGCAGCGTCACTGGAGGAACTGCTGTCACTGGCTGGGGCGGTCCATGGGGTGACGCTCATTGGGGAGGTGCTGGTCACTGGGGTGGTGCTGGACACTGGGGAGTTGGTCCTTGGGGTAAGTTCCTCTTTCACAATCCTCCAATTTTCTTCTATTATTTTTTTATTCTAATTTCTTCTTCGACCTTTTTTTCATTTCCCTTCATTTTTATTTTCCTTCCTTTTCCTTTTACAATATTTTTCCATTTTCCCTTTTTTCTTGCTCCTTTACTTTCACTCCTTTGCATATTAGTATACTTTTTAATTTCCCCTCCCCTTGATTCTTCGTCTCTTATTCTCCTTCGCTTTCCCTTTATTATATTTTTCCATTTTTCCTTCCTTTATTTCTTCTCCTATTTCCCTTATTTCTTCCTCTCTTATTTCCCTTCTTATCCTTTTATCATACTTTTCTATTTACCGTTCATTTCTTTCTCTTTCTCTTATTCCCTTTACCACTACATTTCATTTCCCGTCTTCTTCATCCTCTCTCGTTTCCTTTCCTTTTTCCTTTCCATTTTTCCTTCCTTTATTTCTTCTCCTGTTTCCATTATTTCTTCCTCTCTTATTTCCCTTCTTATCCTTTTATCATACTTTTCCATTTACAGTTCATTTTTTTCTTTTTCTCTTATTCCCTTTACCACTATTTTTCATTTCCCGTTTTCTTCATCCTCTCTTGTTTCCTTTTCTTTTACCTTAATTTTCAATCCCCCTTCTCCTTGTTTCTTCATCTTGTATGTTTCATCCTTTTCCATTTAGAATACTTTTTCACTTCTACTTCCCTTATTTCTTCATAACTTGTTTTATTTTTTTTATTTACCAAACTTTTTTATTTCCCCTCTCCTAATTTCTTCATCACTTGCTTCCCTTCCTTTTTCATTTACCATACTTCTTCATTTCCTCTTCCCTTTTTTCTTGAATTTATTTTTTTGTTATTAAATAATAAAATTATGGGTCTAAAAGATAGAATTAAAAAAATTATCATAAATTTAAATTAATAGAGTTTATTTTATCTATACCTTTAAATTGAATTCCTCTTTTATATCCAGTACTTTCTCCTTTAACATACTTTTCCATTTCCCCTCTTGTTTTTCTTTTTTCTTTTTACCCCTCTTTTTCCTTCTTTTTCCCTTTACCATACTTTTTCATTTCCCTTTTTTTCTTCTTCTCTTATTTCGTGTCCTTTTACCGTAATCTTCTATTTCTCCTCTCCTTGATTCTTCCTGTCTTACTTTCCTACCTGTTCTTTTTACCATATATTTCTTCACTTTCTCGCCTTTTCTTTCAAATTTTATTTTTCTTTATTTTTCTATTCCCATACTATATTATTTTCCTTCTTTTAACTTATTCGCCTCTTATTTCCCTTTCTTTTTCTGTTTCCGTACTTCTTCATTTCGTCTCTTCTTTCTTGTATTCTTACTTTAATTTTTTTTCTTACTACCATAAGTTTTCATTTTCCCAAATCATCTTTCTGACTATTATTTCTCCTTCTTTTTCAATCCCCTTTCTTGTCTTGGTTTCCTTTTTCTTATCCTTTATAATTTCCATTCCTCCTTTTCTCCATCCTGTGATTCTCTTTCATTACTCCTTCTTTCTATTTACCTTCCTTCTTTAATGTAAATTTCTTTCTTCTTTTTTCTTCTTTTTTCTTTTTTTCCTTCTTTTCCCTTCTTTTCCCTTCTTTTCCCTTCTCTTGTTTTCCGTTCCTTTTTCCTTTTCCTTTCTGCCTTCCTCTCTCGTTTCCCTTACATTTTTCTTTTATATTGTATTTTCTTCTTTCTTTGTCTTTTCCCTCCCTTTTTCAATTACCTCAATTTTTCATACCTCATCCTTTGTTTGTTTCTTCTTCTTTTTCGTATTTTTAAATTATTTTTAATTGTTTGATTTTTTCCAAAACAATGATATTTAAAAAATTTCAATTTTCAATAATAATAACTTTATATACAATAATAATAATATGTTTGAAAATAGCTTAAAAGGCTCATTTTTAAGTCAGTTATAAATCCTTGATAAAATATTAAAGTTGACACTAAAATTAAAAACAAAATTCTTTAAATGTGATTTCAATAATTTCTGTTTTGTAAAATGTTAATAATTTTGTACAAAATTCAGATAAAAGGGCCGCAAAACGATCGACGGATGCATTTTAGAAGTACTAAACAGATATAATATTTACATTTTAACTTTCTAAAACAGTACAGAAGATATTAATGAAAATATTTTTCAAAATTTTCGATTTTTAAAAAGTGGATCAAGAACTCTGGATCAAATTGAGCTACAAGGTTCATTAAGTGATCAATCGATATGATTTTAAACAGAAAAAAGATATATTTAAATTTTAACTTTTTAAGAAAATACAAGAAATATTTTAAAAAACGATTTTTAAAGATTATATAAATTTGAATAGAATTGAGCTACGGACTTGTTAAACGATCAGTCGATGTATTTTTGAAGTGCAAAAAGAGACCAAACCTTATATTTTAATCTTCTATAAAATTACAAAAAATATATAGAGAAAACGAGTTTTTAAAAAATTTTCAATAAGCTAAAATGTAGTTAGAATGAGTCGATATGCTTCAAATTCAAATCACATTTTGTTCCCCTTTGAGGCCCAAAATTTGATGAAAGTTTGGTGGTTCTAACTATTATGGTTTTTAAGATATTCGTTAAAACATAGTATGGACATACGGACTTGTTCTCAGAAACATGTTTTTTCTTATTCCCGGGATCGAGAAATGTCCAAAAAAGTTGATAACTCGTAATCGATTTGGGGTAAAGCAGAACTTGTAAAAAATGAATGTTGCCCTGCGAAAAAGTTTTTTTGTTGTAACTTTTTTCATATATATTGGATGACAGTGATGGCTGGAACCTATTTTTTTAATTAAAACATTTATAAATGATAGAATACCACTTTTCTCAAATGTACAAATATATATTTATGATGAATCAACGACTTTTCGCTGATTCGCAGGCCAGATTGCAATTAATAATTCGCTGATTCAGAGAGTAATAAATTCCCAAACAATCTGTCATCCAAATAGATTATTTGCACAAAAGTAAAAGCAACATTTAAAAAAAATAATAATTAATAAATAATAATTAATAATAATTAAATATATTTGCTTTTTCCAATGAAACAATTTTATAAATATTTCTGAACTCTGTTTTATTTCCAAATTTTTATATACAATTTGTGAAGCTCCATGAGAGAAGGGACATTACGTGCTTTTTGATAAGGTTGCTTTTGCATATTTTTAGGAAGTGTTTAAAATTGCTAAAAATATTACTTTTCTTTAGAATAACCCTACGAAATTTCATATTTTGACCAAAATGTTTCGCTAGAGGATTCTGAATCTTTATACATATTCTATTTGCCTATTTCATTAATTATATTACTAATCACAAAAACACGGATTGCTGTATTTAGGATACGGAAACGGAGGTCATTGGGGAGCCGTTGTTGCTGGACCAGTAGCTGGACCAGCGGCTCTTGCTGGACCAGTTGGAGGACCAGTAGTCGTTGCTGGGCCATCTGGACACATTTCTGCAGGACATATTGGAACTGGAGCAGTTCACCGCCTTGGAGGACACTGGTAAATTCAGCATCTTCAAAAATCCCGACTGATCTTTTCAACTACAGCGACCTCATGATTTCCTTCGGCACAGCCATGATCTCCATTTGTTACCGCTATAGTACCTCCCGACGCGTATAGAATGCGTTTTATTTGTGTACATAACAAAAGGTTCATCTGTATACATATTTTATAATAAAGAGCATACAACTTTTAATCACTATCTATTATTGTCGACAATTCCTTAACATTTGCAATCGTACTTTTGTAAACATAACATTATTATGAAGCATTCTATGTATTCGGATAATAATCTCTTTACAACGAATTTATGTTCTAATAATACAACCACAGTTATTGAATAGTAAGCAGCTTTACGAACATGTCTGCAACTAAGCGCAACTTCATAAATATGTAATAAATAATGCTAAAGAGGAAATGACACTTACATCATGATGCGTGTAACTATTTTGTTGTTTTGCCATTAGAATTCTATAATCGCATATTAAATTAGAAATTAAATTAACAATTATATGAACAAAAGAAAAGCAATACAATTAGCGATAATAAAAGAACGGAGAGTTACATTTACAAATATATTGGTAACGAAGCGATTTGGATAGAATTTAAATACTTATAAAAATTTCGATAAGCAAATCTGAAAAGTCTTTTAAATTAAATCAACAAAGGTATTGGAATCATCTATTCGGTTAGATTCTGTTCCTTCAAGATTCAAAGGCAGCGTTTCTGACCTGTATTGGGAGATATATTGTGCCGACAATGCCAGTGCAATACAATACCTACGACATCTGTGATAATTGGAGGAAATTGCTTCAACGCTCCTCCAATCAGTGTAGTATTCTATTGGTGTCGTGATATCAACGCGTTTCCTTCCTCTTATCCAAACTCGTCCATAGCCTGCTTATGGCAACGACACGAAAATTGCCCCACACTAATTGAGTCCATATTAGCAAGTCAATTTTTCTTATTCATCTGTACACTAAATCTATTACTCAATTCTCATGTGCATGACTTATTTAAATTTAATACAATTGTACTCTACAGAATTGCTACCTGTGAAATAAATAAATATATCCTAGTTGATCATAAATAAAGATAAATATAAAAATAAACCCACATAGCACAATTCATTGCTTCAATATTGCCTCAATATTGACGTGAATACTTGCAATATTGCGACGGAACATTGAGGCAATATTGCTGAAATGTTAAAATATCTGCCATTCGGCAATACTGCGAAATAATATAGGGGTAATACATTGTAATACATTGTAATACATTGAAATGTAATATTTTGACATTATTGCATAGTCATATTGCTGCAATATTGCAGTGCCTCTTTGTGACAATGTTGCATAGTAATGTTATGTCCGGAAGGGACACGAAAATGCAATATTTATTTAATTTTTTATTTATTCCTGTTTTATTTACAAAGCGGAAGGCTTTGAACTAAGGGAACAGGCTATGAAAACACACTGAATTTAGCAATAATGTATTTATTCTCATAAATACATTAAGTTTGGAGAAGAAGAGTCCTCTGAACGCATCTGAGTCCTTGGTAGTAGAAAAGGGTTATATCCGCTGGAACAAACGGATTAATTAATAGTGGAGAATTAAAGGGATACTTGATTAGTTTAAACAATTTCCAGTTTACTTACTTGGTTTATTTGTAAAGGATGCTTGAAATCCAGTTTTACTCCTTAGACTTCTTTCTGCAGGTCATCTACCCAACATAGAGATTTATGGTCTTCTGGGTGTGAAATTACTGCAGATGGCCCTTGGACGAAGGTTGCATTGATGCTCATCAAGTATTGTAAGTGTTGTGGTCTCGAAATGGTTTAGAATAAGCGCTTCTAAGTAAATTGTAACACCAATTGCAATCGAAGGGGTATACTCCAGTTGTATATATTTCGGAAAGAGTTAACTTATTAACTCAAAGAGTTAATATTCTGGAAAAGGGTTAAAATGTCCGTTTTAGCGCACAAAGAGTTGAGATTCTTTCATTAGGGTTTAAATCCTTTAGGCACACTCGTGTAGTAAAAATGTCTAATAATCCTTATGAAGAAAGGGTTAAATCTCGGTTATCTTGATTTCACTCGCGAAAGGGTTAAATATCTTGTTAAATATCTTGAACTTCACACTTAATGCAGTTCCTTTGGGATTATAAGAATGTTCTATTTATTATTCAAGAATGTCAATTTGCACTGCACTTGATATGAAAAAATGGTTGTAAAGATTCCGTTCTTTGATTGAATAAATAACGGGATAACTTATTCAGAATAACCCGGAGTCCTCCTATTTTACTGCTCGAGATTGGTCCTCATGATGAATTCGTTAAAAAGGGTTAAGTGTTATTCAGTACACTTTGAATTTCGTTCAGATTCTAAGTTTAAGGGTAAACACCTTACAGAGCTTCAAAGTCTCGGGAAGAACCGACAGCGATTCGGTATCTCTGGGTAGACGGACTGGACTGACACAGCAGCGGTTTCGGAGTATCGAGAAGGACTGATTTTTCTATAGAGATTCTGGGTTTATATACTAAATTCACCCCTTTGATTAATGGGCGAATTTGTAGATTGTACCGCTGCACTGGCCGAGGTACGGATGTCGAGTTAAAATGGCGGGCTGCGACGGCGAGTGCATATGGATTCCCTTAGAGTTCAGAAAGTGTTAGACTGTTAGAAGATTTTCTAAGAAGAAGGGTCCCTTGCTCTCGAGCGTTGAACTTGTGATGTAACTTCTTGTGTATGTTATTTCAGACGACCTTGCTAAAAAGTTCTTGATCTTGAGTATGATGAACTCACTGTTTGTTTTGACTATAGTTGATCTTCTTCGCTTTTTACTTTTTGTTTTGGTTATCACAATTCACGTTTTCATTTTGTTATATAAATATTACATAGGTTACGTTAATACGTGACAGTATTCTTGTTGCAATAATGTGGCAATATTATACCAAATATTCCCATCGTATACAAACTTTTGTATACCTATTTAAGGAGATACTGCTGCAACATTGCGCCAATAAAAGCAGCAAAGTTACAATGCAATATTCCTTCAACATTGCAGCAATATTATAACAATGTTGCTTTGAGAGAAGTGTAATAATTTTTATACTAGTCGAATATTTGGCACAACATTACACTGCAGTATTGCAGCATCATTACTATGCAATATTGCCACATTTTTACACTGGAATATTGACACATTATTATACTTCAATATTGCAGCAATATTACTGTACAATTCTGCCAAAATATTATATTGCAATACCTCAATATTATTTCGCAACATTGCCGATTGGCGGACATTTCAACCTTACAGCAATATCGCATTAATGTTTCGTCGCAATATTGCAAGTATTCACGAAAATATTGAGGCAATAAATTGTGCTATGTGTGAATGGGAAAATGTTTTCGATTTTTGTTTAGAATGTAAAGCCACGATTTGAGTTAAAAATTGTTTCCGGATTTTGAAAAATAACCAAGAGTTACTAGCAGATGCTCCACTAATGAAATTCTCATTCAAGAAACGTGCACTTTAATCTTACACCCTGGTTCTACAAATGAATGTGCGCTGTTCTCATGCACTTCTGATATAATATATTGTACAAGTATGCATGTATGAACTTGGGATAACGTTAGTGTTAGACACAGATGACAACGCATTTTCCATGAACCACGTACTGTGAGCTCCTGTTCTAGAACTGCTTTCTAATTGTTTCACTGCCAAGAACGACGTTAATCACTTCTACTTTTTACACAGGATTTGCAAACATTATTACCATACTATTTTACTCTCAATTAAAACTTTACCCATTAATTTTAATAAAGTAGTTTGAATAAGTAGTGATAATAATAAATTTACAATTTTTATCTATATTCACAAAACGTTCGTGAGGATTCTTTACTTTTGTTTAGATTGAATAATAGTTATTTCCCAGCAAGAAGTAATGAATAGAAAATAATAAAGATTTTATGAATATTTAACTTGAATATTGGACTCTTTTGAATGAACGTCGCACTCGCATTTTCGATTCCCAGACACTTCTAGGTTCCTGGAAAGTCAGTGACCTTAAATGACCTCGACACTTTGAAGTTCAATTTTGAATTAACCTTTCAAAGATATGAATTTAAAATTAATTAATTTTCTCTGTCGAATAAGTTGTGAAGAATGTGAACATAGCGTGTGAATTTCAATACTTCTATTCCCTTCCCTATGGAGCATTAAGTGTGGGTTAAAATAGTGATCAATCTATAGGGCTGATTATTCAGAAACTGAGTACTTTTGATAAGAGCAATTTTATTAAAAATATATTTTTATTTTCAATTTTTTTCTTATCTTTATTATTTATTACAAATAAAGCATCTAATCCTGGAAGTATTTGATCTTAAATGTAAGTTTCCGATGCATTTAGAACAGTTTTTAAAAAATCATAATTAGGTTAGAAATATTTTTATTTGAATCAAAAAAGTAAATTAATATAAGGAAATATAATTGATAATATATTGTAAATATAATAGGTAAACTTAAATGTACAGTTATTATTAGAATAAGAATTTATCACTCGGTGAATATAATTTATAAGTTATAAGAATTTATCAATCTATCCGAGTCAATCACCAAGGTTCATTTTAAATAAATAAAACCATGTTTTTTTAACGTTTCAAAAGAAATACTGTCCTCGTTAGAACTAGAAGAATTTTTTTATTAAAATATTTAAAAATACAAATACAAATACAAAAAGATGTTTTAACATAGTAAAAAATTATATTATTTACCGTAAAATACCAATAATAATTAGAAATTATAAAATATGGAGAAACATCGTGTGTTTAAAAATGTCGTAATGAGACTAATTGTAAGCTATGACAGTTTTTGAAACAATATTTATAAGAGCATATCATAGCTATATATATGAAGACGTTAAAAGGTAAATGAACTAATAAGCACAACAATCGACCAATAAACAAATATTTTCAGGAGAAAAAGAAAAACATTCTAGAGAATTCAAAATTTGTAATTTTATTAATTTGAAAATTTATTTGAAAAGTAATATTTGTAATGTTTATTGAAAAAACACAAATCTTCTTTTTTATTAATAGAATTTTTTTGCAGATTTATATGGATCATCTCAAAAGTTGTTCTTTTTTTGCAAATAGGTTCTTGGTCCAAAATTGAAAAATGATCCCAATCGAAATCATGGTTATAATCTCTCTTCTGTAGCGCAATTACATTGTCTTTCGATTTTTTATGTTTTAATTTAAACGGTACGGGTTTCAATTTAAGTGAATAATGAAAAGAGAATTGTAGACAAATATCGCAAAATTATCTATCAAGTACACTGTTAAAACAATTATTGTTTTTATTGGAGAAATATACTAAATAGATTTCCATTTTCGAAGTCAATTTGCTGTATTTTAAGAAAACTAAAGTTTTAGTTTTCTAACTAACCAAATTTTTAGGTTAGGAAACTTGTGAATTGACAGGCAGGAATGCCAACTGTGTAGCTTTAAAACATCAAAGCTTACAGCGCCACCAAATAATGGCGCAAAATTTGAAAAGTATAAAATAAAATTACAATATTGTATCTAAAAAACATGAAAATGAAGAATTAAAAATGTTTCATTTTCTTTTCTTTAATAATTACGTAATAGATAATAATAAAATGTAAACATTTAATTAAATGTAAGGCATATATGTTACAATTAGTAATTAATACAAATGCTACCAACCGACTGAGTAGCTCAGTTGGAAAAGGCTTAGTTAGGGCTTTGCGGTAGCGGATCGAGGGTTCGCGCCCGTTAGCCGTGGGTTTTTTCCGGCACGTGAGGCACTCAGAGCGGGAGATTTGACGTTGAGGACTTGTTTGTGTGTTATTTCGAGACTTCGAAATCATACATCCAAGACTCAACTGTCGATAAATCGGCTTTA
>WNHD01001870.1:0-11320 GCA_011057455.1 Ganaspis sp. Gsp50
TATTTTAAAGCATTTTAGTAAAATTAGTAGAAGCAGAGCTATTTACAAATTTGTAATTTTAATCAATTTTTAAATTCTCTTTTAGGCCTCAAACTATGCTGATTTAGAATTATCTGCGTAGTTTGAGGACTAAAAGAGGTCATTTTTGAAGAGAATTTTAGAGAATAAAAGGAGGTTCAAAATTTTGACTCGGGCGGTTTCACAGTTTACTTAAAAGTATTAAATTGATATCAAATTGATGAAGATTTTGTGATGAGTTTGATACTTTTTGGTATCAAGTTCACTATAAAAACAAGTGTCTCAATTTGAGATGTTTTGTCCTCACTTTTGAAACACTTGACATCAAAAAACACGTCAAATGTTTCAAAAGTGAGGACAAAACGTCTTAAATGGAGACACTTGTTTTTACAGTGAATACTTTTGAATACTTCCAAAAGAACTGTCTTATAAAAGTTGATTAAGTTCCTATATCCACCACATAGAGGTTTGACTCCATATCAAATAGTCCAGAATTCTTGACAAAAGGAACGAAAGATTTTTTCGAATCGACATAAATGTTCTCATCTTGAAAAGGACAAAAATTAAAATAGATATAAACCATAGATAACGAAATTTCATTAAATTTCCTTGGGTCACAATCATCGTCAAATTTATTTAGTCATTATATTGTTTCCAATCGAAGTCTTACTATTCTATATATAGTAATTTTATTTTACTACAGTAATTTTCGCTCTTTTCAAAATTATACGCAATAGCACGTTTTTCTGTTAATTTTTGGTTACAAATATAGCTATTCTGGGCCCAGAAAAAAAATGCCGGCATTTTTGTATATTCAAATGAAAGTAAATGACTTTCTGGACTTTTTGTTTACGAAAGTTTCTCCGTGTCGTCATTGTTCTTCAGAAATTCCCGTCCATATGTGCGATAATCGAAACCATTTATTGCAGCGACTTTTGTTGTAAATATAAGTTCGAATACGACCTTACATATTATAATTCACACAATGACATTCACTTGTAAACCAGAGAGTTTCTTCTTCACTGCTCAAATTGATGATTTTGCTTAAATCAATGACTTTTTCGTGAAGAAAAATTTCGTGGCGTTAGCTAGCAGTGCTATAGATTAGTTAATCTATGTCCAAGTCTATTATGCAAAATTACCATGTATCTAGCGCTGCTTTTTTCCTCTGATTCGAATTTAGAGAGAACAATAAAGACCAGTCGTTCCAAAAATCTTCATACTAATCTTCATTAATGAAGATGGTCGGTGATAATAATTATAATCTTCATTAATGAAGATTAGTATGAAGATTACAATTCTAAGAATAAACACTGCAAAAAATGGTGTCTTAAAAGTGGGACAAAAGTGTCTTATTTGGTCAAAAACGTCTTAAATTAAGACACTTTTTGTGTCTTAGTCATCAAATATTTGCTCAAAATAAGACACCATGTTTTTGTAGTGAAGAAACGTAAGAAAATTCATTTTAAAACGTGCATATATCAATTATGAATATTCTTTTGATTATAAATAAAGAATTGTGCGGTTGAATCGGAAAGACAATCACAATGAATTTTATGAAGAGTCGTTGGATCATTCGTGGAATAAAACAAATCATTTTCCCAGAGTGTGAGAAGTTTTCTGAGTCTAGAAGACTATATTGAGATAGGATCGAATAACTTTGTCGTTTGTTGGTTTTTCCTCAGTGCAACTTTCCAAGTAGCGGATATGAACGGTATTAGTGGATGTGTGACACCGACAAACGGATGGACATACACGGACAAGAGAACACGTCGCAAAGACGGTTACGTGATCCGCGATTGTTATGTAAATATGGCTGCCCGCTTACGCACAGGGACGCAAAACAATGTACGTCTTGAAACGGTGACTGTCTATTTTCATTTCATCTCCACTTTAAGTCAGATTCTTGAACTTGACAGGTATAGCGAGAAGCAATACTTCATTTCTTCTTTTCATTCTTTTCTCATTCTTGGTATATTTGGACTTTGAAGACTCATCAGTCTTTCAAAATGTATATGCCTCATCAGTCTTTATAGGATGTAAATATATAGAATGGTATACCATTCTATATATACATATAACATATTTATATATATGTGTTCCATAATTTTATATACACTGAAAAAAAATGTATTCGATTCAAATAACCATTTACTTGTCTATTGTCAAATAAATATTTATTTGAACCAAGTAATTATTATTTAAGTCCAATAAACAATATTTGATTCAAATACTGAAATAATTGATTCAAATGCCATTTATTTGATTCAAATGATAATTACTTTGTTCAAATAAATATTTATTTGATAATAGACAAGTGAATTGTTATTTGAATCAAATAAATTTTTTTTTCAGTGTATGGTTAATCTTTTCGGTTTTACACAGCATAAACAAAATGAATAAAAATATCTGCGCACATATATATATTATATCTGCAATAAAAAATCTAACATATCTAATTTTATGTACACGGAAGAAACCTGAGTTCAAAGTGAGCTCCTTAGGAGGGTCAATTTGAACCGAATCAAAAATGAGCCTCGTAGGTGGCGCCACATTCTATGTCGTTTAGCACTGCTTAATTTGAACCGCATTAAAAGTGACTTCAGGTTTTTTCTATTTAATGTTTTATGTACTTTTTTATGTAAAACTGTGTAAAAATTGCATACAGTTTCAAGTATATTTTGGAACATTGTACATCATCTACATTTTTATCTTGGCGCAACTAAAGTAAATATTACATTTTCTTAGAAATTATATGCAAAAAATAAAAAATCGATGATTCATTTCGTCAAAGTCATTTTTTGTCTTTCATCTTTTAGTGACTCAATATGTAATTTCCTGAAACTTCATTGATTAAAAGAGAATCTTCGAAGATAACTTTTCTTGAAAAACTGAAGATAAATCCTTATCGCTAATAATTTTCTTGCATTTTATTACTTCTGTCAAGAAGTTGTTGAAGTACGCACACAATTCGTTTTTTTAAATTTAAAGCTGTTTTAAAAATGAGTGCAACAAAAATAGCGTAATCGAACAATGTATTTTATAAAATATAATAACTTTATCTCTTGTTTTTATAAGACTTTTTAACTTTGAACTTTTATCTACCTATTTATTTTTATATTCTATCCATTTTTCTTCAATAATAATCTCGATTATAATGTTTTCTTCAAAATAATGATGTTTTCTTCATACTTGTTATAAGGTTTTCTTCAATATTATGTTTTCTTGAATATTATGTTTTGTTCGTATTATTATAATTTTCTTTTTAATATGTAAATATTTTCATTTTACCTAAGAGTAAATAATAATAATAAAAATATTAGATAGAGATAATAAAAATATTGTATAAGTAAAAAATAAACGTTTTTAGATTATTCCCAATTACGCTTTTAAATAAAAAGCAACCAATTTCTGTTTTAAACAATGTTGTTCTTGGATTTAAAAAAGTGTTTCTGAAGTACATGAAATAAAGAGAGGAAAAGAGAATTTCTGAAATACGCAAAAAGCGCAGCCCTGTGACTGCAATCGGACGAAGAACATACAGAAGCGGACGCTCTGATACGGTTGATGCCTAGGTGGTATTCTCGTTTGACGACTTGGTATCTGGAAGTGGGGCTGTCGAGAAAAAAGAAGCGACTCCTGATAACGATAACAGCCTTATCATATCTCTCCCCTTTCGCCCCGCCTTATTCCCCTTCCATCTTTTTTCCCTTTCGTGTTTCCACCAACGGTAAAGCACTAGCAACCGGTCTCCATTCTTCATAGATTGCTAAAATTACTATATTTTTCATCTATTTATCACTTTTCCTTTTATTTATTATACTTGACTTTTTCACATCCTTCATGCACAACCCTCTCTTACAGTACACAAACTGATAACAATTCGAAAAAAGATAATCCAAAACTCTATTTTTGTGTATTCTTTCATTTTATATTCATTCATTGTATTTTTTTCATTGTATTTATTTCATTGCATTTTATTTCATTTTATTTTTTCATTGTATTTTTTTCATTGCATTTTCTTTCATTGTACTTTTTCATTGTATTTTTTTCATTGCATTTTCTTTCATTCTATTTTTTCATTGTATTGTTTTCAT
Source organism: Ganaspis sp. Gsp50 (assembly GCA_011057455.1). Classification (NCBI taxonomy): domain Eukaryota; kingdom Metazoa; phylum Arthropoda; class Insecta; order Hymenoptera; family Figitidae; genus Ganaspis; species Ganaspis sp. Gsp50. The sequence continues at coordinate 4,116 of WNHD01001870.1, forward strand.
TGCATTTTCTTTCATTGTATTTTTTTTCATTCACAATATATAGACACTAGATATTTTATTTTACTTTTTTATACAGCCGAGTTCCACTTTTTGACAAGTTTTTTTTATTTGTATCTTTATTTGATCCGAGCCGTGTATCATTGCAATCTATTCTAGAATAGTTTGAGATCAAATATTGCCATAGTGAAATTAAAATCATTTGCTTTGAAACAGATTGAAACTGAACAAACTTTTTTCCTTGAAAACTGGAAAAGAAGAGAAAAATGAGCGATTCGTATACAAATTGGGCTCACCTTAAATGTATATTTCTATATTATTTAAAAAGCCAGAAAAAACAGCCAAAAAGTAAAAAAAGATAAGAAAGGAAAGAAAAAAAGAAAGAAGAAAGAAAGAAGAAAGAAAGAAAGAAGAAAGAAAGAAAGAAGAAAGAAGAAAAAAGAAAGAGGGAAAAAAGATAAGGAAAACTGGAGAAAAATAATAAAGGAAAAAGAAGAAACAAAAAGCAAAAAACCCTTTTCAGTGTTAAAATTATTGATGAGAATGCAAAACTTCATGAATTGATTAATTTATTGCCGAATGGGAAGAAGAGTGAAGAACAATAAGACGAATCTGGAAATAAAAAGTGGTCCATTTGCGATGTCATCTAATGGAATTGGTGACCGTTATAGTTGAAGGTAGAGATTAAAAGAGGGAAAGAGGAGAAAAGTATAAGGTAACATAACGTAATGTGGGTGCGGTTGGCGCGTGCGCTTGCAACAGGGTTGGGCGGACGACAGCTGTTTCAGTCCTCAGGCATTGCACCTGCCTTTCTGCCTGGCTGTATGTTCCTCACCTATAAACCTATACTCAACTCCAACTATCCACATTCATGAAAATAAGACTCCAGCCTCCTTCGGCAACGTACAAAGCAAAGGGGCGCCCTCACAAATATTAAGTCGTCTTTCTACTTTTTTAATGTCCCCGAACTTAATAAAACCCTTCCCTTCCTTTGAACAAGTACCAAATTGTACAACACCTGATCATACCTTCAAACGAGAGGGAACAGATAAATTTCAATTACATTCATGAATAATACTAGTATAGTTAATACAGAAGCTACATAATGATAATGTACGAATTTTATTATAGTCCGATTTGTGGTAATTGCATAGAGGAAAGTAGATGGTACCACCCAGAAAATAATTATTGCCATCTTTGTACTAAATGCTACGATCCTAATAGTAAATACTACCATTTCGATCATGGAAACCATCATAATGATGTGTAATAGCCTTTGTGACAATTTTTTAGTTCGGAATATTGCAGTATATTTATGAGCATGTTTATAATCTGAAATTTATAAATTTATATTTATCTGAAATTTATATTTATCTGAAATTTTATTTATCTATATATTAGATAGAAATTGAGGAGAAAAAACTTGAACTTCAATTTGATCTCTCATCAAATTCATGACTTTTGATGAGAGATCAAATTGAACTATGATAAGCGAAATAGAATGTTCATTCAAAAGTTAAAAAGAAAAAATGGAACAATAAATATATAGTTTCATGAAATGTAAAAGTTCTTTTCTATAGTAAAAGAAACACAGTTTACTTAAAAGAATCAAATTAATATCAAAAATTTCAAATTGATGAAGATTTTGTGATCAATTTGATACTCTTTGTGATCAATTTGATACTTTTTGGTAACCTTTTTGATACTTTCAAGAAAACTGTGAAACTATAATATGTATGTACCGAAATATATCCATTTGACAATAATATAATTTAATATACATACTAAAATTTGACATTAATATATATAATTTAATATACATACTATAATTTGACATTAATAAGACAGTTTATTTAAAAGTATCAAATTGATATCAAAGAGAATCATTTTCATTCCAAAAGTACCAATTTGATAAATTGAAGAAAAGAATAAAAATTAACTAAAGAAGTATCAATTTGATGCCAACAGTTTCAATTTGATATCAAAAGTATATCAAATTGAATTCAAAATCTTGATCAATTTGATTCTTTTGATATCAGTTTGATACTTTCAAGTCAACTGTATTTTCAAACTTCATGTTCTTGTTAACAATAATTTAAAAACCCATTCATAATAAATGAATTAACAATCATAATGATCGTTTATTGTTTTTATAAAAAAATGCGAGGATTTGGTCCGAAATGTGTAAAATATCAGTACGAAAATCCGAGAGTCGACTTATTTGGTTCATATTTGATGCGGTTCAAATTGAGTACTATACGCTGCTCAAATTGATCCCAGGTTTTTTCTATGATACATTAAATTGAGTAAATTTACAGCAAATTGTGTAAATTTACAGCAAATTATGTAAATTTACAGCAAATTGAGTAAATTTACAGCAAATTGAGTGAATTTACAGCAAATTGAGTAAATTCACAGCAAATTGAGTAAATGTACATTACAAGTTTGTAGTAAATTGGATAAATTTCAGTAAATTAACGAAAACTGTTTCAAAATGAAAAGCTAATTTTCTATAGTGCGGATATGAAATTCTATAAAGTGAAAGAAGTAAGATTTATTTTTAAAAATGTGTTCCTGTCTTTCATATAGTGTGAGCTCTCAATAAAACTTCGACAATGAATATAGTGACGAAAAACTTCATGTTGCAGGTCACGATTAAAAATTTAAATACAAACTTTCTATGTGAAGGTCTAACTGTAATTAAAGACTGAACTTGATAGAAATCACAACTTGTCCAAGTTGAAATATTGAGTTGTTTCACTCTCCAAGTGCTTTGAAACTTGCGAATAAAAGGAAATTGAACAAGTAGTTAGAGAAATAATTTCAACTAATTTTTCAAACAGAATTCCTGAAAGGAATTTACGTATGAATATGATATTGAATACATGCTTATGGAATTAATGTTACAAGAAAATATGCAAATATAAAAAAAATATAAGAACATTGTTCTTTTTATAAAATCTATAAAATATTTTAATATTTTTTATAAAATCTACAAAATATTTTAATATTTTTTTATAAAATCTACAAAATACTTTAATATTTTATATAAAATACTTTTGTTTCTAGTTTTTTTTTTAATGATCCCGACATATGGACTCGGATTGAATATTGATTGATAAATCTTTCGCATATTGATTACTATTGTTTGCTATAATTCACGTTTTGTTTTGGAAGATTCATATTTACTTGTATAAGGTAAATGTTTTTATATATATCATTTAAAAGACTGTAGTAGACCTCTGCAAAAAATTTCGCTAAATAAAGGTTCGCCAGCCTGGAAACAGTTTGGAGATAGTGATTTTTGCAAAATTGTCACGCGCATCCTGCAGCCACTCTCTTCCGCCATTAGAATGACCGATCAAAGACGAATGACAAAGAGGTAAAAGGAATGAAAAATTCTGCGAAAGAGTGACTGAGAAAGAGTGTCCAGATTGGCCTTTAAATCCCGTTAGGATTTCATTTGTGCGCAGCTTGTTGTTTGGCATTTTTGCTAAGTTCGCCGTACTTTGCCTGTTTCAAACAGGTTCCGTTTAGTTTAAATCATAATAATCGTTTTTTAGCCATCTCACAGAATCTACTGGTTACCTAACAAAATCCTTCACTTTAGAAAAAGAAAGAAAAAAGAGAAGTTTAGGAAAAGAAAAAAAGAGAAGATAAAATTGAACATTTTTTTTACTTTTAATCATTTTAATAACAATTAGAACTTTGGTTACTAATTCGACAACAAAATCCTTCACTCTGTTTCTTTTTATTTAGAAAAAGAAGATAAATTTGAAAAAAATTTTGGCTTTTAATCATTTTTGTAACAATCAGAACTGTACCTTTGGTTAATAATTCGAATCATAAATTTTCGTTGATATTTAAAATAATTATAGTTATAGTTAGGTTCGAGTGTAATTCAAATTAGGGATTTTTGTTAGTAATCGGATTAAGAAATAGAATTATTTACTTATATACGATTCTGTATTAAAACTATAATTTTGTTTTAGTTATTCAAAATTACGTTCAAAAATGTGTTTACATGTCAAAGGGTTAAACTTCTTGTTACTTTAAATCAATACGAGTGTTTCCAGTTTAATCAGATATCATCTTTACACTATAATTATGTTTACTATAGATCAATTATATACGGCTATTATTGCCAATCTTCTAAATGTGTGTATTTCGTACTTAAATATGTACTTTGTATGTACTCATAAATACACGATAGTTATACAAACTACTTCGTATCAAATTAAGTCTGAAACTTCCTTTTATACAACACGATTTACTACGTTTCATACAAAAGTCAACGTTTCATTAAAATCCACAAGTAATTTGCAAATATTCAAGTAATCACATTTTTCGGTTAAGTAACATTCTTGGTAACATTATAATAACATACATGTTATTAAAACATATATGTTATACGCCACTGTAAAAACAAGTGTCTCAATTTAAGATGTTTTTACAGTGTAATGTTAATTACATGTATTTATATGTATGTTAATTATATGTATTTATATGTATATTAATTATATGTATTTATATGTATGTTAATTATATGGAATTTCTTAACTCTATATATTATAATGTTAATAAATTATATGTTATTATAATGTTATAGCATACATGTTAATATGTTAATATAATGTTATAGCATACATGTTAATATGTTAATAACACATATATTATGTTATTACATATTATACTTCAAGCGAAAAATATCACGTTAATATTATATATTAATCTTAATCTTGTACATTCAAATCCATGGCAAATTGCAATTTGTTAATCATGAAATAAATTTAAGAAGTCCTTTTTTAGAAAATTTGAAAATATTCCGAAACATCTGTTGAACGAGCGCTGGAAATATCTTCATATATCCCGAGACAATAAATAACAGAAATAAAATCAAATTACTCTCAATAAAGTTGCTCTTGACAGACATTTTCGTAAACCAACAAAGTGTGGTGCTTTGAGCTGACGGTAAATTAATTTTTTCAATGGCTTTGACTTTTAGGGATCCCTCGCCTTATCTGCGCTCGAGTATCATGGGATGGGATGAGGAGTCTGTTAAAATGATGATCGTGAAGGTGCGCCCAAAACGGCAAAGCATGCGATGACAGATGTTGGCACAGCATTAGATAATTAATCCGAAATGGGAGAATTGTGAATAGCGGGTGTGGAGAGATTATTACCACCGTGTTTATTTTTATTATGCCATCAATCGGGGGAGTCAACCCTCGCTTTTTTCCATACGCATCTCGTGACTAACTTTTAACTCCACCACATTAGCAGCTTCTATTTTAAAAGTGATGTATTTTAGTCGCATTATATGAGCTTCAAAAGAGTTCATGTAGCTTCAAAAAAATACGTTCCTGGCAATTAAATCAGTAGCTTATGTAAAAGACTGTATTTCAAATTAATGGGAAATTATGATATTTTATGAATATTTTTCATATTTTATGAATATTTTTCATATTTTATGAATATTTTTCATATTTTATGAACATTTTTCATATTTTATGAACATTTTGCATCCTTATAGATGAATTTTTGACAAAATGTTTCTTTTTAATCAACCTTCAAAATTATATTGTCGCGACTTTTTACTTTTTTTTTTACTTTATACTTGTTTTAAATATAGTACACGCACGAATTTCAAAAAAAGTGGAAATTATGTAATTTTTAATTTTATTTGTACGAAAAACTTGAAAGCGCTAAAAGAAAAGTTTTATTAATTTTTGCATTGACTACTGGACCTGATTGTATCTGCAATTAATTTTGAAGTTAATTTGTCATAAAACCGCAAGAACAAGGGGAGAAGTTTTATACATGGGGATAAAGGTCGAAGGCTGTGATTAATAATTAAAGTATACAGAACTTTCATGTTTATAGTTTCCATAAATAGATGAATAAGTAATACGTCATTCTAAACCATATTATTATAAGAGGGTAATTCCGACCTTTAAATGCTTAGATTTGCAAAGTGAAATATAGTTTACATACTTTTACATTAACTTTGAAATATATATATGTAAATTATAATAACACGTACAAGAAAACTCGCATCGTGTATACTTTTACATTAAAATCCCTCACCGTAGAAAAGAAGCTTCACTTTCAGACCATTTGAGATTCAACCCGTTTACATCAGATTCAATTTCAACTGAATTTCAGCATCCAGAAAAAACCTATAGGTAAATTGTTTTATTTCAATCAAATTATGAATTTATCAAGCCACAGGCTTCAAGATTTTTGAAGCAGAAAGCTCGATAAATTCTTTCCTTTTTCGTTTTGATCTTGTTTAAATCTTGTTTCAAGAAATAGGATTTTCTGACTTTTTTGGGTAATTCTTTCATTGTTTCAATTTTCTTGTGTAATGTACAAATAGAATGCGACTTGTTACACAAAGAGTTTAATGAAGAGGAGATTTAGGTTTAAAATTTTCTGTGTAAAGGAATCTTGAGAGATGAGAAAGAAGGCGCTAGTGCTGGAGGAAAAGGAAGCAAAAAAGGGGAAAATCGATGTCGGTTCTCTTTTCTGCGGTCCCTGTTCTTGGACGAGTTCTTGGGCCGCGTGTACCATGGTGCACCCCGACATTATCTCCTTTTTATTATATAGGTATAGGTACCTGGTGGCACGCGCCATGCGCTCCTCGGCAACAGCTGCTCCCATCTCGGAGAACGGAACCGAATGGGACGATGCTGAAACAGGGCTATGTGTGAGGCACACCTTGCCACGAAGACGCGTGCCGTCAGCTTTCAAGATGTGAATATCGAGATCTTCTGACGATCCAACCGACCGACTGTCTGGCCATTGCACCCATCTTCACAAAACAAAAAGAACTCACTTCAACCACCATATAATGAAAGGTGGACATTAATGATTCTTTGTCCACCACTCTTGAAACAAGAATTTTCATTTGCCACCTATTTGCTAGATTTTTATCATCTGTGTTTCAAGAATTTTCATTTGATACCTATTTTCATAGATTTTTATCATCTGTGTATCAAGAATTTTCATTTGCCACCTATTTTCATAGATTTTTATCATCTGTGTATCAATAATTTTCATTTGCCACCTATTTTCATAGATTTTTATCATCTGTGTTTCAAGCATTTTCATTTGCGACCTATTTTCATAGATTTTTATCATCTGTGTATCAAGAATTTTCATTTGCGACCTATTTTCTAGATTTTTATCATCTGTGTTTCACGAAT
>WNHD01001870.1:11423-28463 GCA_011057455.1 Ganaspis sp. Gsp50
ATTTGCCACCTATTTTCATAGATTTTTATCATCTGTGTATCAAGAATTTTCATTTGCGACCTATTTTCTAGATTTTTATCATCTGTGTTTCAATCCTTTAATTATACAAGAAGAATAAGGTATCTCGGAGAATATGTTTATTCCACGAGATCTTAAGATCTCAAAACTGCGATTTCAGTTTTCGAAAAAGGAACTAGCGCCAAAGGACTTTTGTTTTAATTTGGATTTTTGTAATGTGAAGTATTTATTAGTGTTCATTCGCAAAGAGTCTAAAAAATCATGTCTAAAAAACTAAAGGTAATGCAATATTATCGAGAAACTTATAAAGGAAATGATGAAAAACATTAATATGATTGGTTTCATTTTTCATGTTCATATTTGTGGCCCAGATTTGAATTATTGTATTGTTTTTGTTCCTGTGTTTCTTGTTTTTTGTTGACTGTAATTGCAGTTAATTCAATGTGAGTAAATTTCAAAGGCTGTAATTAATAAAATTTATTCGGACTTTCACTTACAGATGCTGGAAAGATGCAAGCTGCTTACGAAAATTGTGGCTCTCGTAAAGAAGATGACCTTGGTGATCAGCTGCTTCTCCTATCAGATTGCATCTGTGCCTCTAACGAGAGCCCTCAGCATTGATAATAAAAATGTCCGATACTCTTTTCAAATCTCAATCGAATGAATAAAATGTGCCGAATCACGTTAATGTTACATTATAGTGAATTTTAATTATGTACTAATAGTACTCATTGTATATTGAAAGAAAGCATGACTTTGTAGTTTCAAAGTTTATACAGTTGTAAAGAAGATAAAGAAGGCAAAAAAAAGATAAGGAAGGCAAAACGAAGATAAAGAAGGCAACAAGAAGATAAGGAAGGCAAAAAGAAGATAAAGAAGGCAAAAGAAGATAAAGAAGGCAAAAAGAAGATAAGGAAGGCAAAAAGAAGATAAAAAAGGCAAAAAGAAGATAAGGAAGGCAAAAAGAAGATAAAGAAGGCAAAAAGAAGATAAGGAAGGCAAAACGAAGATAAGGAAGGCAAAAGAAGATAAAGAAGGCAAAAGAAGATAAAGAAGATAAAGAAGGCAAAAAGAAGATAAGGAAGGCAAAAAGAAGATAAAGAAGGCAAAAGAAGATAAAGAAGGCAAAACGAAGATAAAGAAGGCAAAAGAAGATAAAGAAAGCAAAAAAGGGAAAAAACTGAAAAGAAGCTATAAGTTGAAGAAAGAGAATGAACAAGTCAGAATAAAAAAGTAGAGAATTTTCGCAAATGACGTAAAATTAGAATAATATGCAAATTTGGGAATATCTTTTGAATTTCTAAAGAGAAGATATGGTGGAAGGTACGAGACCACATTTGAAAGTCTATTCGTCGAAATTTTGAGTACCATCTTGCGGGCTCTTATAAGTAACGTATGTATCTTTCTCCACGTGTTTTTGAATACTTAATGACACCTGCTGCCATCAGTTCTCCGGATGACTCGTTGCGTGTAACGTTTTTTGCTTCATGCAATTATTCCTATAGTACTGTATTATTTATGGTAAAAAGTAACTTAGACTAGTTTCAAACATGTGTCGTTGAACCGCAGTTAAATCGTAAAAAATTCGCTAGAATGATAACGACAGTCAGATAATACCAATTATGCTAATGACAATATACTCTTGATACACCACCGCAATAGCTATATACTATTTTAAGTAGACGCAAAAGAATTATAAAAAGTATGCAAAAGTATATCGTCTATATCAAAATACCTTTAAAAACGTATTTCTTCAAATATCATATCTTTATTATTCATATCTTTATTTTCATTTATTATTATTCTTATTATTATTATTTTATTTATTATTATTATTTTATTTATTATTATTATTTTATTTATTATTATTTAATCATTTCTTTATTTAATCATATATTTATTGTTTTACAATTAATTCTTTCACTAGAAATAATAAGTGCTACTTTAACCCTAAATTGGTGTTAAAACGAAACAAATATAATCCAGTGAGAGGGCGCCATCTTCTGTGTACTTAGCACTGATTAAAAATAACTCGAAACGAATTTGAACCAATTTTTTTCTGTATTAATAGTAATACAAATTTCCTTAATAGTACACACAAAGAAAGAAATATACAAAGAATATACAAAGAATACACAAAGAATATACAAAGAACTCGTTTTTGCGAGCTCCAATTGAGCGTTGCTAAACGACATTGAATGTGACGCCACGGTTCATATTTGTTGCTCTTCAAATTGAGCATCTGCTATTTAAATCGACCCCAGGTTTTTCTTATATACATATATTGTATCGCAAGGTATAAAGATTTAAAAAAACATCTAAATCGATGTTAGTTTTAATGATACGTCTTTCGTTGTTTTTTTCGTTGTTTTGTTTTGTTTGTTTAATTATTTACTGTACTGAAACGAAAAAATACACATCTCAATTTCGATACGATTGCGTTTAAGGAAAATGCGCAATGAAAAAGTAAACAGGGATTTGGAGGTCGGGGTCAATGTGCGATTTTTTCGGAGATAAAAATCAAGAATGAGATCGAAGACTGCAGCGGTTCCTCCTCATGATCTCGGACAACGTGGAATACCTGTTTCTTTGAAAGTGAGTGTATTCGGGACCATGTGTAAATACGTGGAAGGCACCTGCTGCTGTCGGGCAACACTCGAGGAAACCTGAACCGGCACGAGCCAACTCAATTTTTTTTCTTCCTTCAAGTCACACTCGTGCCGTATATGACCATAAAGAAAGTAAGTGGATGCTGTTTCGTCACACTCTCTTTGCTCTGAGACCAACTCAAATGTTTAAATTACACTCTTTAATGATCCATGGCCCACCAATTACTAAAATACTTCACAATACCATTGAAAACTTTTATATTCAATTGCCTGTTTCTTAATGGTTATAACTTCTCTTTCGTTAACGATTACAGTTTTGTAACACTAATAGTGTTTATTGTTGAATAAACCCTGGGCGCAATTAATTCGCAAAAACAAGTGTCTCATTTTGAGATGTTTGTCCCCATATTTGAAACACTTGTTTTTGCAGTGTTAAAGCGCAAATTAATTCACAGTTTAATTAATATACAGTTTTTTGTAAGGAAAAAAATAAGTAGTAGTAGTAATAAGTAAGTGATAAGTATAGTATTACTACAAAAAAAAGTGGCGTTTTAACACTAAAATTTGATATTGCGGTTGATGATGCGGTAAAAAATGTGTTAACAAAGCTTTTTCTATGCATACAAAAATCCCTCATGAGGGAGCAAAACGAAACAAATATGAACACACGAGAGCGACAGATTCTATGTACTTTAGCATTGGTTTTCAAAATAACACGAAACGGAAGTGAACCAATTTTTTTTGTGTAATCTACTCGAAAGAGACGTGAATTACGCTGCGGTTCAATTTATATAAGCAACGAAAGAAGTAGTTAATTTCTTTAAGTGTGTGCGAATAATGAAGGGAGGTAAAAAATTGGAGAAAGTTTCGGGGGTTTCAAAAAGGTGCATTTACCCCGTTGAATACAAAATAATTCGTGATCTAAAGTCCAGGTTAGGACTATCGTCGAGTCATCGAAGGCAGCTGTATCTTCTTCGAGTCATCTGCCTCAGTTGTGCGTGATGTGATAAACATCCCTCGTCTCGTTTCTACAGCATTAATGGATATTTATTATCAGCCAAGTAGGTACAGCTGACTAAAAAAAGCCCATGACCAGTATTTTGCCCTTTTCCTCCTCGTTTGTCAGATAAATAGACGTTTATATGAAAATGCCGCTCATAAAAATCGATGCTTTACTTTTCCTCTATTTACTATATCGACGCACAAATGTTGCTTTATGCAAACAGATAAGAGGGTTGAAACGGTGCTTTAAATATACCTTTATTCAAATTTTCCTCGCACAATCAATAACAGAATGCTAAACATCCCGGACAGTTTTTTTAATATTTTGATTTATGTAATTTCAATAACGCAATTTTTATCATTTCTAAAAGTTCAATAACGCAATTTTTATCATTTCTAAAAGTTCAATAACGCAATTTTTATCATTTCTAAAAGTTCAATATAACGCAATTTTTATCGTTTCTATAATTTCAATAACACAATTTTTATCATTTCTATAATTTCAATGTTCAACTTTTAAAGCACTTTGTTCCTCAATTGTAAAATACTTACTAAAATTTAAATTTGAAAAATCCTTTAACGTCCGAGGATAACAATATAATGAAATAATAAGACACTTTCGGACAATGTCCGAATATAAAAAATTTAATAAATACGATTTCTCTCCGTGCAGTGCGTTCTTCAAATACAAGAGATAATTTTCCGGGAAACTTGGAAACGGGATTAAAAAATTGTTCTCATGATTGGATAATTTGAGATGCGACCTTTGAAAATGAGTTTGTTAATGCTGTGGGTTGATGATGTGGTAAATATTGACAATTTGCTTGGGGTAGATGGGTCCTGAGTGGAACAGAATACCTGATCCTGTGTCATTTTCAGTTCTTGTAACTTATAGTGTTGTGCACAATGCCATTGAAAACTGGTGTGGGAAGAATACACATGGGTGAGATGACAGTATTATGTCACCCGTAAAGGCGGGAGATGTTCTCTCTTAATAATGGTCCGTGATCGGAGAGGAAATTGCTTGGGGCTTGTTTAACGAGGGTTGCTCTAACCGAGTCAAATGCCACGCGCTAAATGTCAGACATCCACTTTTCAATACTCACATAATAAACTGCTGGTACTCGCATCATTTACCCAAGGGGTGTCTCGTATCATTTCTGTATTAATGTGTATAATAACTTGACAATCTACTCTTAAAAGCTTATAACAATTAATACTTAGCAACTCAATAATTAATACTTTGCGACTCAAAAATAGAAACCAACTTAACAATTAATAGTGCAGATCTTACAATTAATATTTAAAAACTTTAGAATAATTAATACTTACTTACTTAACAATTAATAGTGAAGATCTTAAAATTAACCTTTAAAAACTTTAGAATATTTAATACTTACCTACTCAACAATTAATAGTGAAGTTCTTAAAATTAATCTTTAAAAACTTAAGTATAGGTAAGTATAAATTATTCATAAGTGTTAATTATTCTTAACAATTAATGTTGATTAATTTGTAATCTTTAATTAATTTGTAAGTATTCAATTATGTGTTAATTTTACTTGTTATAGATATAGATGCTTCGAATACTGAAAAAAGTATCTTAAAAGTGATTACAAAGTTACTTAAAGTATGTTATTATAAGATATGTTACAGACCAAAATAAAAACATAACATCAACATGAGTTGTTAAGTTGGTATTAATTTTTGAGTTGTTGAGTATTCATTTTTAAGTTGTTAAATATGAACTGTTTTTAGTTGAAAAGTATTAATCTGTATTCGAAACTATGTCACATCATCATTATTAAAAAGTAATAAAAACACAGTTTTCTTCAAAGTATCAACTTGATACGAAAAAGTATCAAATTGATACGAAAAAATATCAAATTGAATATAAAATCTTCATCAATTTGATATTTTTTATATCAATTTGATACTTTTAAGTACACTGTAAAAACAAGTGTCTCAATTTAAGATGTTTGTCCTCACTTTTGAAACGTTTGACGTGTTTTTTGACATCGTTTCAAAAGTGAGGACAAAACATCTTAAATTGAGACACTTGTTTTTACAGTTCTGTGATTATATTCTGAAACTTTTATTTACTAATATTGAGATCTTGAAATTAGAATCGAAAGTTGAATTACCGTGTGAATTGTTTCGTTTTTGAAGAACTTTTAGAAAAACGAGTATATAGAAGAAGGTTCGTGCAAATATTGAGGAAAATATTGCAGAAATATTCGCTGGTATCTCGGTGAGCTATTTTCCCATGATTTTGATGTGTGAGTGTCACCGTGCACGTGAGTGGTCGATAACGGGCAGAAGCTTGAAGAAAAGAAGGATGTTTATTGGACACCATATATCCTGTTATTCGGCCTACTGTGCAGTAACGTTGAAAAAAAATCATAACAGCACTTTACCGATAGCAAATCATTTATCGAGTCCACCTCTCTTCTCGTTTCAAGCGTCACGTTTCGTTTGAAAAACTTTGCCGTTCCAACCGGATGATAAGACTTCTTTTCCGCTCTTATTGTTTTCCACTATTTACTGTGGATCAAACGTACTCAAGTATTGATTGATCTTATAAGAATATTACTTGAAACTATCTTATAAAGAACGTTTTCTTTCTACAGAAGATTATTTCTTTTCGAGTATTTTCCACGTACACGCAGTTCTTATATTGTGTATATTATATTTTCAAACTCTCATACTGCGAAAATATATTTACATTAAAATATACTAACATATTTATATACCAATAAAATATATTAACATTTTATTTGTGAATAGATTTACATGACAGTTTACTTAAAAGTGTCAAATTGATATCAAAAATATAAAATTGATGAAGATTTTGTAATCAATTTGATACTTTTTAGAATCAAGTTGATGCTTTCAAGAAAACTGTGACATCTATGTATAATAAATAATTTTTTTACTTGAAAAAAAGACGATTTTCTGGTCGCTTGTTTCATGATGTATACAATAATTTTCATTTTGGATTAATGCTATTTAGCTAAAGATATATACTTGAAGTACAAAAAGTATCATCTCGAATGGATTTATGACTGAAAATTGATTCGATTTTAGCGATTTTCGGTGAATATTGTGGTGGTGAAGTCGGTGTTGATCTTTTTAAGAGTTATTGTGTGGGTGATGCAAACTCGCTTCTTAGGTGCTTATTGACTCTGGCTTGAGATTGAAATCACAATGCAAGCTTATGTCTCGTGGTATGCAGAGTTGTGGAAGCTAAGGTAATGCTGATGAGTCAGCCAACGACATGGAATGTCGCTAATGAGTCGTACTGTGAACCGCAAGGTCTTCCAGTTACGCGAAACAATTTTTCTTTAGGCTTTTCTAAGGGGTTTCGAATTCACTGAAACCCGAGCTTATCACAAGATCGTACAAATATCACATTCTTTCGCCAATTCTCTAGAATCAAGCCAATTCATCTCAAATATTCAATAAAATATCATTTCCCCGAAATCAGTTTATATTTCAGTAGACATCGGTGTTTTGTTGTACGAATTGAATCTACACACAGAAAATTGAATTTTTAATGTAGAACTGACTTTGTTTGCAACACATTTTGTTAACACAACTATGTTAAAACAATTGTTTTAACATAGTTTTGTTCGGACAATTCCAAATCGTTAAAACAACAAAAAATGAATTGCAACAATGAGACTGAAAGCAAGACTTCTTTTTTAGAGTGTAAAAATAGTTCGAATCTATGAATCCAATCCGAATGTATGAATCCAGTTCGAATCTATAAATGCAGTTCGAATCTACATGAATCTAGTCCGAATCTATATGAATCCATTTCGAATGTATATGAATCCAGTCCGAATCTATATGAATCCATTTCGAATGTATGAATCCAGTCCGAATCTATATGAGTCCATTTCGAATGTATGAATCCAGTTCTAATCTATAAATGATAGTTCGAATCTATAAGTGTGGTTCGAATCTATAAGTGTGGTTCGAATCTATAAATGATAGTTCGAATCTATATAAGTGTAGTTCGAATCTATAAATGTAGTTCGAATCTATATAAGTGTAGTTCGAATCTATAAATGTAGTTCGAATCGATAAATGTAGTTCGAATATACATGAATCCAGTTCGAATCTATAAATGTAATTCAAATCTATATGAATCCAGTCCGAATCCACCTCTAATCTATAAATTCAATTCGAATCTACAATATGAAACCTTGTTATAAAATCTAGTACCTGAACCCAGTTTGAACCATTTAGAATTTAGTACACAAGAATCCAATTCTCAAATAGGCAAAAACGATGATTTGGGTAAGATATTATCAGGGCGAATTGAAGAGAGAAATTAACGAGATTGAGCGAAGGTCATTCCTTGAGAATTAGGTATTCGAGGACTAGTGGGAGGCAAAAAAGTAGATTTACGACCGACATTGGATGTAGATCTCGGAATACGACAGCTTCGTATTTCGGATAACCCGCAGTAAGTGCCTCCGATCATGAAACCGGTACATTGGATTCGCGTGCAGGCGATTCGTGGGAACTGGTCTAGTATCTTGCAAGAGCGTGGGTTAGGAGAATTAGTATTTATTCAGAATAAGGCAGAACAATGCAGAGCCCTGTTGGTCTTCGTTCTGCTACGCTGAGTTGGAGATCATCAGCAGCCGCTGCTACTTGTCAAGGTGATACCTTGAAGATAAAACGACAAATAGTTTGCTCCAATGTTCACTTGTTTTTCCAACGTAACTCCTTCCGTTTCGCCATCAAGGACACTCGCCATCATTTCCTTTATTACATTATTATTATTCTAATTACTTCACACCCAATATTTTCAACACTTCGGACTGCTTCGATAAAATCTGCTTTATTTTTTGTCTGATTTTTCTTGCAATTTTTTGTTTTATAATTTCTCATATGACAATATGAGAATAATATTGACAATATGAGAATAATATTGACAATATGAGATAATATTGCATATATACACTGCAAAAACTGATGTCTTGAAATAAGACATCAAGTGTCTTACGATAAGACATTTAGCGTTTTAAGACAGCAAAATTAGACATTTTTTGGCATCTCAAAACGTATATTGGTACTATTAATTTGATCTATAAGTGTCTATAAATACTATATCGATATTTGATCAAACTTTTACACTATCGATATTTTTTAAAGAATTACGTTATTTTCGAGATTTTAATGTATTGTGACATTTTATTGAACTACAAAATATTAAAGTAATATAGGTTTTCTAAAAAATCTCCTTTTAAGAATACTGCTCTATACATTTTTAAAAAGTCACTATCTTCAAGAGGTAGATAATGACTTGTTAAAAATGTAAAACAGAATAAAGAAATGAAAATAATTAGGCACAGAAATAATACATTCATTTGTTTTTTATCGTATTTGTATTCTTCAGGAAGATTTTCATTTTCTTAGTTTCTCTGAGGAACTAATTCGCTTACGTATGCATTACTTTATTGCTGTTTAATATACAATGCAACAATCCAATCTATTTTTATAGTCAAGAAACTCTAATTCAAAATCGCTTCATCAAATTTGTACTATACAATACTGTCAAAACAAGTGTCTCAATTTAAGATGTTTAGTCCTCACTTTTGAAACGTTTTTTGATGTTAAACGTTTCAAAAGTGGGGACAAAACATCTTAAATTGAGACACTTGTTTTTACAGTGAAACTATCTTGATGATATTTTATGAGTGTCTACAACACAAGAAAAACAAAATGTTAAATTTCAAGATGAACTTGAATTTTTACAGGCATATGTCTGTAGAATTCCAATTTATCTTGGAATTTAACAGATGATGCATTGAAAAAGAACATTTTTTTTCTACGTGAAATTCTTGTAATGATTTATTTATTATTTTAGGAGTAAAAACGTAGACACTTGTCTTTTCAGACATTTAATACACTTTTGATATTTTTTTTAACTATTGATTTAACACTATTGATGATTTTTGATAATTTTACACTTTCATATTGAAGACTTGAGAGAGACTGAAGATTTGGAAAGTGTGGATAGCATTTTCGTAAGGATCAATTGTAGTAAAACTTACATTTATTCGTTCGATGTATTCATATGTATGCAGCTTTTGGAAACATTTTAATTGCAATTAAAATTTGGGAGATTGTGCCACCGAGAAAAGTTTCATGCACGCTACTGTGCTTCATTGTTGCTATAGTTGATAATGAAAATACCAAGTATAATAAATATCGTTAGGTGTAATAGTTGTAAAATAAAATTACAAAAAGGGGATTAATGCTTAAGATGGATGATAAGGAGAATTTTATCATTCACGTGTTGATGATAACGTAATGAGAATGTTTGTTGCATGCACTTTGAAGATATTATCTGAAGAAATAGTTATAAATAGAAGCTAGATGAACATTATGAAACGTCATTAATATCAAGTTGTAGTATTTTCAGTATTTGTACGAGTTTTTTTTAAAAACGTACTGGAAAACTGTTTAAGCACCAGAAAAGTGAACCAACATTATTTCAGTATGGTTGGTATAATCTTTAAATAATTAAAAGAACACAGTAATGCAGAATTATATATTTTGACCCCAAGAAAGGGGTGTAAATAACTTTATTATAAAAACGCTATTTCTTAACGCTGTCACATTAATAACGTTATTTTTTAAAGCTGCCACATTAATAACGTTATTTTTTAACGCTGCCACATTAATAACGTTATTTTCTAACGCTGCCACATTAATAACGTTATTTTTTAACACTGCCACATTAATAACGTTATTTTCTAACGCTGACACATTAATAACGTTATTTTTTAACACTACCGCATTAATAACGTTATTATAATAACGTTATTTTTTCTCTCAAAGATCGTATCTTTTCTACATTATATTCTTACCTTTTTTGAAGTGAAAATAATTCTGTATGATTGATTGCAAAGTGTTTATTTCTGAAAAATCTTTCTTCTTATTTCTTTACATATATAGATATAATAATGAGCTGTATACTTTACTTTATCTTTTCTCTTAAAGAGCCTATCTTTTATACATTACATATTCTTACCTTTTTTGCAGTGAAAATAATTCTGTATAATTGAGTGCGAAGTATTTATTTCTGAAAAATCTTGCAATCTACATGTGTAGATATAATAATGAGCTATATAGTCCACTTTAAGGGAACATAATAAAAAAGATGATAACGTTAAATGAAAAAGTGGCGAAAATGTAAAAATAACCTTGACACGGTGAAGCTAAATTGAAGTAATTGAACAAGATTGAAGTTTGAGCGTGGATTAGTGGTGTTGCTTGGCTACGAATTTACTCCACCCTCTTTGATGAGACTTTGATTTGCTCCACTCCCCTAAAGCAGCAATGGCGTCTTTGCCTGTATAATCTTGGACTATTGCCGAGAAGAGTAGCGGATTTCTAGGAAAGGTCTTTTTTTCAAAGAAGATACCCTGTTAGTCTTGCTGAGTGAATTAGTGAGCAGAGAGGACTAGAGGGAGTGGAAGAGGGTGGTAGAGGGGTAAAGAGGTTGAGAGAGCGAGGTCCCCAAGTATTGATCCGACTGGCTAGCTGACTGCCTGGCTGGCTGATTTTACTCCGGTCGGAGGAGGACCATTATGGATGTACTCATACGGACATGTGGTAGACACTGGCACTGGCTCAGTGTGCGCCAAAGAGGAACGGCGTTGGTGCTCGTAGCTAGGCAACCACCATTCCAGCCACAACCGCACCCTCAATTACCCAATTTATTATTCATATTATAATTACTCTACTTCTCCTCAATCAGTCAAAAATCACTCATTTTCTATATTTCAATTATGCATTCCTTGCATTAGGCATTGCTGTTAATTTAACGCTGTCGCATTGAGTTCTATATTTATTGCATTAATTGAGTTCTATATATTTATTGCATTCATTGAGTTCTATATTTATTGCATTCATTGAGTTCTATATTTATTGCATTCATTGAGTTCAATGTTTATTGCATTATTTGAGTTCAATTTATTTTGCTGCATCAATTCCGCAAAAATAGCAATTCTTGTTATTTTCTGAAGCCAATCAAATGTGATCATCTGTAGCCTAGTTTTATCAATGTTTAAGTTTATATCAATCAACTTTAGTTTTTGCATATTTTCTGTAATGGAAATTTGCAATAATGGATGCTATTTTTCTATCATTTGTAACGAAAGAAAATTTAGCGAAAAGGGAATCGGGTATTTTTTGGTATATATAGAAGTTCTTGCATAAAATTTTATCCGGATAAATTGGATTTTCGCTTGCATTAGAATATTTTTCCAGTTCTAGGAAATATCGGATATGTGTGGGTTTTAATGCAGTTGTACAAAGAATTGTCAATAAAGTCATTTATTCATATTTAGATTCTTTACCATCATGATTATTAGTAAAAAGATACATATTCGGTATATATACAAGTTTCATGAATAAGCATATAGTTACTATCACAGTTTTCTTGAAAGTATCAACTTGATACCAAAAAGTATCAACTTGATACCAAAAAGTATCAACTTGATATATACCAAAAAGTATCAACTTGATATACCAAAAAGTATCAAATTGATCACAAAATCTCCATCAATTTGATATTTTTGATATCAATTTGATACTTTTGAGTAAAGTGTGTATAATATAGAAATTTTGACATGCGGTTCCAGGTTTACACGGAAAAAACAAAATGTTATTTTTCAATGTAACACCTGTTAAATTCTAAGGTAAATTGCATTAATCTCATAATGGAAAATAATATTCCTCAAACATATTTACTCCTTATTCTTTAATGCTTCTTAGTCCCTTTAATTCCATAGGTCTTCTTCAAGTCTTAAATTTCGATTCGCGTGGAATTGTAAATTTTTGTATACAAAATTTTGTATATAAAAATTGTTTCTATAGAAACAATTGTTTCATAGATAGAAAAAATTTTTGTATTATTTTGTATATTGCTTCCTTATAGAGGAAGCATTGTAATCCTGCCGATTTTCCAAAAGTAGGCCATTTATTATGTTTTTGTATAATTATACATTAAATATCTGTAAAAATTCGAGTTCATCTTGTAATTTATTTTAGTTTTCTCGTGTGTTTTTTTAGTGTATTACAAATTTAACAGCTCTTTGACTCGAAATTTTCACAAGATTATAACCATCTACTGTTACTAAATCTACTTATACATAAATAAATTTTGCAGAGGATTGAAATGATTGGAAATGAGGATTGCTGAGAAGTAATGTCGGACTTAAAAGTAAAAAGTAGTTAGAAGTAAAAGAAAACTATTAGCTCGCAGGTAACTGTATTCCTGTCTATTTTCTGTCAAAGATCATGAATAATCTGTGGGGCATCTATATAATTAGTGATAACTAGATGTATAGCAAGTTTAATATTGACTTGCATAAGAATCAAGTTTCCCTAAAGCACATAAAGTTAGAGACCCTAACACTATAATAATACATATTTTTCCAAGTGGATGATGGCCTTCAGAAGTATCCTCCATCGAGAGCCACGTAATGTCCAAGTTGCGATGACGTGTAGATCCACTTTATAAGTTGATGCGTTATATCTGCAATGGACATAACTGACGTATTCGAGTTTATAATGATAGTTTCTTTTTTGCACCGAATTGAGGATTTAATCGAGAAAAAGTTGAGGGGAGAGAAAGGGTAGAAAACGGCAAAGTCAGATCTCCAAGGTTTCATAGGTGTGTTGGCTACAAACGGTTGCCAGGTAACGGCTAGGGAAGCTACAACGGGTCAATACCTGGTTTACCTCTGCATGAGCTAAAACGTCACCAGAGCTACTCTCTCTTTTTCCAACTTCCCCTCTTTAGACTTGCTGACTCCCCCTTTGGCTTCCTGGCCAACAACCCCACCCTTGGCACCCTTATACTCACATTAGCTCATCCACTCGTCCGGAGAACCGTCCGAGTTCCTCCAGCCACCAAGCTAACCTCCTGCACGTCAAACTTCCCGGAACTTCCAGTCTCGCTCGTATGTTTGTATTGGTGCACGATCCATATCTCGAGAATATTTGATCAAGTCACTTTATAGATTATTATTGATGGACAAAGCTGCTTATGTTATATGTATGGAATTCAATATTAAATTCAATTGCGATGATGACATTCTTTTTCGGGATTATGTAGGGAAACTCTCAATTAGTGGCTTTTTTTATTTTTAGTGATTCGTTTCCTCGTGTCTGAATCAATGAAATTTCATTGATTTTCACTTACTCCTTTCCAGGTATTTCCTCCTGTGGAAACCCAATTTTTATTCTCTGATTGAATGTCTTCTTTTTGAATTAAGACACACGTCCTCTTTGTGTCCTTTATGCATTAGAATAATATAGTTTTTGTTTTATTTACAAGTAGAATATGTTCTTTCTAAATTATGTTTTTTACTTATATAGAAACTTTAAGTTTTTAACACGTTTGCGATGCCTTTTTTGAAAATGAAATGCATTCGCTCTCAAATTTTTTGTTAATTCGCAGTCCAGGTTATATATATCAACATAGTACAATATAGTACCAAATTGACTGTAAACTTTTGATCAATTTGGTACTTTTTATAACAATTTGATATTTTTTATAACAA
This sequence comes from Ganaspis sp. Gsp50, assembly GCA_011057455.1. NCBI lineage: Eukaryota > Metazoa > Arthropoda > Insecta > Hymenoptera > Figitidae > Ganaspis > Ganaspis sp. Gsp50. The sequence continues at coordinate 25,648 of WNHD01001870.1, forward strand.
TTTGATATTTTTTATATCAATTTGATGTACTTTTTATATCAATTTGATATACTTTTTATATCAATTTGATACTCTTTATATCAATTTGATACTTTTTATGTCAATTTGATACTTTCATGCTAACTGTATTCTAAAAAACAACACGGAGAAAAAGGGATTGTTGGACGAATTAATGGATTGTTAATATTCACTGTAAAAATACTAGTTCGTGAAGTTCTTCTTCTCTGTGAAACTATAGTAGAAAATGAGTCGAAAATAGGGATTTACTTTAAGAATTCAAACTGCTGTAGAATATTTGGGAAAACCAAGAAAATTCAAATAAACAAAAAAATTCGATTTATGAGAGAAAATCAACATAGAGTATAATAAAAACGTGTTTTTTCGAACATTAGAGCAGACTTTAGTGAGTATGTACCTTAAGTTTTATCAATTAAGTCATTATCAGTATGGCTGGTTAATTATTAAACAGTTTTTGGTTTCGTGGATATTAACGCTTTTTAATAGTTGTACATTCGAGAGAGAAATTACTCTTTCATTATCTTAGTAAGTTACAATTATCCTAATTCGTTTTCAAATAGATTGTATGTAGTTATATTACAACTACACAATATATAATGTGGTTGTTGATAACTTTTTTGATAATTTTAAGTGAAAAGAGTGTGAGATTAGAGAAAAAAGAAAATTTAAGACCTCTAGAACCATTTGACAAGAGATTGTCTTTTTCTCTTTAAAAATTGACCAGAAGAAAGAAAATTTGAGTTAAACGCTCTTTTAATTTTTTTATCAGCTATTTTTTACGCTGTAAAAAAATAAAAGCAGTGTTAAAGCTTTTTTACACTGTAAAAAAATAAAAGCAGTGTAAAAGCTTTTTTACACTGTAAAAAAATAAAAGCAGTGTAAAAGCTTTTTTACACTGTAAAAACATCTTACATTGAGACACTTGTTTTAAAGTGTAACTATGACTGATTTTAATACTTTAAACTATAACTGATATAAAAATTAAAATTTAACCAAAAAGAAAATTTAAATTTAAACACAGCTGATATAGAAATTAAAAGAGCGTTTAACTGAATTTTTTTTTCGTTAATTTTCAAAGAAGAAAAGAATTGTTACAACTTCTCGTGTGGACGTTCTGAACGTTCATTATAAATAAAATAAATTCTCTTTTAATTTTAATCATCAAAAATTAGAAGTAAACTTAAAGCAAATTGGAGAAATACACGTAATTGTATATAAGTCGTTTCTCCTTTGCATATATATAACCATAAATTTATCATTAAATTCGGTCGCTAAATTCTGTCATTAATCTCTATGATATTAAATTCTACAGCCTATTATTAAACTCTATGTTAATCAGTTCTACTAATAAATTCTGTTGAGTATGGAATTCACTATGAAATATTTGCTTTGAATTAAATTTTTTTTTATTTTTCATAAAGTTGACAATTTAAAAGTTAAGTTACAATAAAGTTACAATTTAAGTAAAATTATCATCATCGTTTGATTAACATAGTTAAGAAGTTTCGACTTTTTTTGATTTACAATTTCTTCTAAATTGTTTTGTAGCAAAATTAGTTTTCTTCGTTTCATCTATTTTACATATTAGGTAATTAAAACTTACAAAAGATTTCTAAAAACTGTTTCATGGACACGAAGGCATCCAGACAAGCAGAAACGTTATCAGGGCTTCCTCCAACGCCCAATACCTCCCTCTTTCCTACCCTACACAGGTTCTCCCCACCAATGTCATCCCTACAACTTCACCCTATTCCAGATAAAAGATCACCTCTCAGATAACCTTCTAGCTAAGTGACACAAATACCAAAAGGATTATTTATTCTAGACCAATAGCTGCATTGAACATTTTTCTATTTTCAGTATCTACACTTCCGGGAAACGAAACTCAAAATTTCCATCTTTTTATGCGTAAAAATACGAAAACCATTTACTATTTTTTATTTGATTTTTGATTCTGTTTCTTTTGAATTTTAATTCTGTTTAGAATTTTTAATGGTTTCAAACCGTTGAGCTTTTTGGCTTATAGAAAGCTTGTTGTTTCATTTGGATTTTTATTTGTTTCATTTGGATTGTTATTTGCTTCATTTGAATTTTGGTTCTCCTGATAAAATCACATATAGTGTATGTTTAATCAACGGGAGTTAATAAACCTTTAATGTAATGAATATTTCGTGGGATTTGTATCCTTTGGTTTTTCAGGATACATAAAGTTTTAAGTTAAAGGTCAATTTGATTGAATAAAATGGGGCTTATTTACCAAGTAGGAATTACTTTTGAATATGTAAGAGGCGAAATGGTTTTAATATGCATGAATTATAGAAGAGCTCTACGTCTCTTATTATATCTGACGTTTGATCACTTTGACCTTGCTTTTTGTTACAAAGATAAATCTGTAGGCGGATTCGATTTTTTCCTATCATTTCTGAAGCGATGGAAAACTTTGCCTTGAGCCAGAATCGTAAAGGACACCTCAAAGTTCTTGTTTTTAGGATTTTATTGACATACCTTTATCATTGATTTTTCCTTAATTTGCATTTCTCGGCCCTCATTTGATCCCTTTAGTATCATAATTTTTTTACGTTTTTCTCCTCTTATAACTTTCTTTTCTCTTTATAACCTTTTCTTTTCTTTCTAACTATTTTTTTCCCTTTACAACTTTTTTTCTTTTTATAACCTTTTTTATTTTTATAACCTTTTCTTTTCCCAGTGGGAAGTGAACGATTGGTTTAATAATGGGCCAATATTGGGACCCAATGGTGCCAATATTGGATCAATGATGGCAACCATTGGTAGGCCAC